>KI423090.1:3935-28421 GCA_000473375.1 Anopheles culicifacies | reverse complement strand
ACGATTAACTGGCATTGGATTCATTTGATTAGCGATAAATGATTTGTTGTTAGACACATCACATACTGGTATTGTTATTAATTAATGTGTGTAATAAATAGTGCATTCCTTCTCCTTTGTTCTCTTCCGGCTCTACAGCCTTGGGAGGTCTTGGCCTACCAAATCTGACTTGAATTTACTCGCAATAGGATAGTTAATCCTGCATAGGGGGGAAAGGTTCGTAAGGGTTTCGAATATTTGTCCTGCCTTTGGAAGATTGGCGTTGTTATACTGTCGGCCACTGAACTGCTAATTTGCATGATATATGTAAAAAAAACTCTATGCGCAACTGATAAAATAAGTTTTGACGTAAACTATATAAGAACAATGTTCATTGATATTTATCTTGTTAGTAAAGTCGTTATACCTTATAAGTGTAAGCCTTGTAATCCCACACAAAAAAATGCTATAATTATAACTTGCTCATAAAAACATAACTGGCAAGACTAAGCTTAGCACAACATACAACATAAGCTTGCGTATGAATCAGCTTTGTACATGCAAAAGCTTCTCTACACATTGCATGCAAGGCTTTTCCTGCATGCTCGTTGGAACGCAAGTCGGAAAATCTCAACGCATTAAGAAACTTGTTTCTGGAAAGCTTAATAAAGCTTTAACATATAACGCTTCTGAGCGAATTCAGGGGTTAGAAAATCATAAAAATGAATCGCTAATAAAACAATTAAAAATTAATAACAGAGAAATGGAGCTTAATTACGAATATTTATATATTTGGTTGGATAGTGGACTTGTTTTTTTTTGTTTTACATTTTAAATAAATGAAACCAGTCAATAAAATTTATATATGTTTATTGGAAAAGTGAATATAAAGAGCTTATTTTTGTAAGAAATAATACCAGAAACTATGTTTCCTTTACATTGTAATGTAATGTTTTACCGAATCAATAAAGCTTCATATTGTAGCCTTGAATGCTTTACGTGCTTTACAGTGTGCCAGATGGGCGAATGAACTCAAGATGTAGGTT
Organism: Anopheles culicifacies; assembly: GCA_000473375.1. Classification (NCBI taxonomy): domain Eukaryota; kingdom Metazoa; phylum Arthropoda; class Insecta; order Diptera; family Culicidae; genus Anopheles; species Anopheles culicifacies. Next base: position 27,396 of record KI423090.1, on the reverse strand, counting down.
TAATGAGTTGGTGTTGAATTGAATTGTATGTCTCAGGTGCGTGTGGACCGTTAAATTTCAAGCTCTCCGATATCTGAGGGTGAGTTGGTGATTCCTACGAAGAAACGCAAACTGCGATTTTTTTACAAACTTGTTTTTCTAAGTTTTTGAAAAAAAAGTCGGAGTAATTAAGTATAGTATAGCAATTTATGTATAAAAAAATAAGAATATTCATCTTGCCCGCTTTGATAAGCTACCGCCAACTTTTTCGTTATAACATAATAACAATTAAAAGTAGACTTTAACGATCCATATTTTAGTCGTGTTTTTTTTACAAAAAATAAATGCAACTCCTTTCCCTTTTTACGTCTCACTTCCTTGTTCTTTTCACAATGGCAAGTTGCAAACGGATAAGGATCGAAATGTGCCTTTTTTCCACCCAATTGAATCGATTCATGTTCGTCCCAACGAACGAGCTATCAAAATGACAATTACGCTATTTTCCTTTCGTTAAGACTGTACGAAATGGAAAGTCTCCACGATAGTATAAAGCGAGAAAAAAAAAGAAAAGAACACCTGTCAAAATGAACGCAATGCTTGTGAGGGGGGGCGAAATTGGTTCACCTCAAAAGCGATCGTATTCTTTGGGAAATAATCACTACGGCAGTAACCGTGAAGAACCATTGCGAACAATTTAGCGATAGTGCACGGAAAATGAGCGCATAAAGCACTCCAAAAAATGTTAAGGTGCCAGCGAGCTGGGAAGCGAACATGGGAAGTTGCAGAAGTATGGAAGGATACCAACTGCTGCACTTCTGGTGCCGGTAAACCGCACTGCGCGTCACGTGGCACTCGGTGTACGATGGCGGTGTACAAGTGTCTTTACGCGATTCCAGCCGGATTCAGCCTTACGCGCATCCTTTACCTCCAAGGACTGGTGGATGTAATGGAGGGACTGATTTTTTTTTCGAGCGAAGAACGTACCACAAAGACACATAGCACGAAATGGGATAAGCTGGGCGAGAAAAGTTGCTCGTTCTCGATCGTGCTCGATTGAAATTTTGCGATGAGATTTTTTCCAGTCCGTTTTCAATTGGCGAATATTGTGGTGTTGCCGTTTTCGCACAAAACTTTCGCTTTAAACTTTCTAACGCGGCAAAAAAGAAATGTCCACCAGCGGTGGAACAAAACGAGGTAAGAAAAAACCAGTAACAGCGGCGACAATACCAGTTTTGGGATAAAGTTTCCGGTAGGAAAATCATTCACTTGGGTGTAAAATTTGTCCCAGAGCAGAGGAACGGGGTGTTAAAGATAGCATAAAAGGCGTAAGCCGTTGGAATGGTACCAAAGTAAGATATTGCATTGTAAGAAGCAATTGAGCAGGAATGCATTTTTGCGGAAATAATTTTAATCCTGAATCATCTTACACACCTGCCCCTCTTTCTTTTTGGTTGTTTTTTTTTTTCGATGCTCAGCTGGTACAATGAGCTTAGCGATGCCATTAAAGTGCTCCTTTCTCGCTGTCCCTCACCCTTTCTTCGCGTGTCACAATTGTAATCTTATTTGGAGGACGTTGCAGTCGGATGCATAACTGGGAACGATTTGCGCCCACAAACGGGTACGGTCGTTTGAGCGCTCTTATTTCATTTGTGAACGTGTTGAAGTTCTCGACGCTTCCGGAAACCTGTAAAATCTCCCAAGTACCATTTGAATGCGGCATGCGAAGTGGTTCTAAGAGGTATCTTGTTGGTTTTCTCGTGCAGTTATTTTAAGTAGTGAACGAATGATGAGAGATGGAAACGAAATAACAAAAACAAAAAACGACTGTACGTAAAACACGCACCGATCGAGCCGTAAAATACCGTTCCGAATCTTCAACGATGAAGTGTGGTTGTGGCCGAGATATTGCACGCTCACGGTGGTGGTCCTTGTATTTCTGCTCGGGCGTTTCTGGAGTGGTGGAGCAACATAATGAGCGCACTTGAAAAGCGAATGAAAGAGCGTAAAGTGTCGCAGGCATAAGGCAAATGACGTTGAACCCGTAATGCTACTGTGAGAGTGGCCCTTTGGCAAGCAGTCAGATATGCGTTTAAGAATGCTAATTAAACGGTGACGTGCCTGTGGTGCAAATAATAAAAAAACACAACGGAAAACCATAAAAAGCGACCTTGTCAAAGCAATATCCGTAATGTGATTTGTGGTTTGGCTGCGATGACCTATGGCAAGGTTTTGTGATCTCATCGTTCTTTTGATGAAGTAATGATTCCATTTACGGATAACGATTACATCCTCTGGCCACTGATGTTTATGCCAGCCGGCCTGTATTTTGTTTTGTGTGTTACCAACATTGATAATTCATAACGTACACTTCATTATCTAATGCATACGTGGCATGAAGTGAGGAGCACAGATGTTTCGTTTTTATTTTCGCGCTCGTTGTTTAAATCTAGCAGATAAAAAAATTAAATTGCTCAAAAGAGGATACAGATTTCAGGGGAACAAAAAACAAACGAAAAGCAAACCAAACTCACCCTCCAGCATGCCATCGTGTCATCGGTAATCGTAAAAAGATGTTTTATGTGCGAACATTAACGTCACCGGCACGGGCCACAGCGGAGCGCCACGAGCGGTCATCAGCGCAAGGGTGTTTCGCTGATGATAAGGCAAACAGAACAAACGATCTCCTGCCCCCCAAAAAACACTACGCCCAACCGTCCACCGCACCTTCAAAAGTGTGCCCAACCAAGGAAAACAACAAAAAAAGCTTTCTCCTGGGAAAATAAAACGAAGAACCCACTGCAAACCTATTGACCTTAAATGAAATGGCTAATGTTGCTGAAGGAGAAAACAAAACAAAACAAACACCGAAGTGTGTGTGCCACCCTGAAAACGGAAAAGTAGAAGAAGGCCCCCGAGCCGGTACCAAGCGGGCGGAAAACAGCAAACACTCGGCATTGAGTAACCACGGCACGACCGCGCGACGTTTTATTTGCATTTTGTTTATCGTTTTAACTCCATCCGGTCGGAATTTTGCTGCGTATGCTTTATGGCTGAAGAGATTTGTATTTATTTTGGTGCTTTACGAGAATGCTACCAGCGTTGCCCATCTACGAACCAGGCCCTCGGTCCTACTTGTGGACAATTTTTGGGCTAAAAAAATCCATACCTTACCAGGGACGGAAACGCACCACTGGGTAGAAATACGGCTACTTTACGGGTAAATGCGAAAAGTGACGAAAAACAGTCCTTGAAATAATTGGCCACAAGGAATAACATTTTTATGCAAAGCTTCTGTCTCGTATTCTCTCCCCCCCCTGGGCGCTGATTTGCGTGGAGGGTGGCAGACCGTGGATGCATCCGGATTTGGTTCTCTCTGTGGTGTCATAAAAAAATCAGTTCCCTTCTCATTTCGCGTGTCTCACTGTTGCGGCGCGTTTTCATTCTGCCACTTTGCAGACACATTTTCGCAATCCCACCGTCTGGTGGAGCTCAAGAGATGTGTAACGCGAAAAAAGGCAGCATAAGACTTCTTGAAAACCCGGGTGCAGCATTCTTGGCGATGGTAGAAGTGACGATAGAGAAAAAAAAAAGAACAACTCAACCAAAGCTTGAAGTGAATGCTGTGAACGTTAATTTAAATTCACGTCAGATTCAATTTCGTCGAGCCGTTTCCTTCTTTTATGGTTAAAAATGATTTTTTTCCCACGCCGTACACCATCGATTGAAGTGAGTGGGGTGATTTTTTTTTGCTGTGGTTTGAACATTTGTGTGTCTGAGTTCTAGTCACCACCGGGGTGGTTTGTTTGTTCCTTTTCTGTCCCACCATCAATTCTATGTTTGCCAGCTGATAGGTAAAAAAGTATGCCAGCAACAAACCAGAAGTGGTACGTGGTAGCGAGGGGAAAATATAATTTATTTCAATTTCGTGTGCCACTTTTGCTTTCGAGCATGGGGTTTTGTTGTACGAGTGCATTAGAAGCTGAAGTATAGCACCGAAATGCAGAAGCTTCTCTTGATTGAAAGACACATCAATTCAACACGTCACATACGTTATTAAAATTACACCTTGGCGTGAGATCAGCATCGAATGTTGTAAGTAAGTAAGCAAAACATACAATTTCCATTGAACGATGCTAATTATGCAAAAGAAGTACAAAAGCAATCGAACTCGAAGATAAATGTTTGTTTCTCAAACCGTCAAATTAAATCTTTAACCAAACTGCTCGAAGCTTCTTAACCACAGCATTAATATTTTGCATCGACATAGAACACCACTCTGGGTGGTGTGAGTGTGAATGAAAGAATATCACCAACGAAAATGAAGCCATTTTGTGACAAATCGGCAAAAAAAAACCCCTCCGTGCAGACATAAAACAAATGATAACGATAAAGAAACGTTCGAATAAAAGACTTTCATTGAGCTCTGCACTCTGCGCTCTGTACGAGCGGGACATGGAAAAGGAAAAATAAATTGCTGATTTTTATTTCGAAATCAATTTTAAGCCATTCGTTATATCGACTTGGCTGGCGGTTAACGCGATTCGTGCGCAATGAGTGCAAACGCTGGCTTTCATGATGAAACATGAACCGTTTTCAATTTGCAATCATCGAGCGTAATCAAGATTGATGGTTGCAGGCTGGGGTTGGCAGTGTGGATAATTTCTTTCGTTGGGGTTTTTTTTTCGTTGCAACAGTTAGATTTTTGGCTTTTTGCAAATTTCGACACTTTTAGTTGATGATATTCATTTTTTATTTTGAGAAGGTCTTATGGAATACTTACCATTTGAACATCTATATTTTGCTGGTATGAATGAGCTGGTTTGAAAATGCACTGTAAGCAACGAATTTGTTGGCAAGCCTTGGTTTGTCATGTATTCATCGGGCTGTGTAACTTGTATTCATCATAAGGTACCAGGCGTCTCCATCAAAAATTAATTTCTTTGCGAAAATGATATTAATAATTATGCAATCAAGTTGATCAGAAACACAATTTCAATTTAATTATTGCTTTAAAGCTAATTATTTTCGTAAATTAACATTCCCAACTAAAACACAATATTCTCTTACTCATATATTTTCTATTTCATAGCTTGATTTTGTAGTACTTAAGTGTAAAGTTAATTCTGGAAGTCTCCATCGTTTATTATTCGCATTGCTGCATTTTTAGCTGGATAGAACTTTAACTAAAGTATTTTTCATTTCAAAGGACTCTTAATTCATTAATGATATTAATAATATTAGGTCAAGAGCATAATCGTACAGGACATTAATTTTAAGAAAGCACTAGGCGTCTCCATCGTTTTATAATCTTTTTTGGAAATTATGTGAATATGTAGACAATTCAAGCTCGTGTATGCACCATTACTGACTACACAACTTATTCAATAATAAGCTGATGATTGAAAGAAAAATCATTCCACGCCGATCCATCAGCATTACGCCAGCAATGGGAAACTTTCTGACAACTCGTTGCAACAGTCGACAGTGCAACCAACGATGACGCTAACAAGCTTGAAGGACAGTGTCCGGTTCAGTGATTGTGCTGTTGAATGGGGAATATGAATGGAAAATAAATCAACAATATATATAACGTGACCAGAACGCTTATTATCAGGTTCCAGTGCTTTGAAATGGGAAATCATGGAACAGGAAGCTGTAATTCTTTGCTCGGAAAAAGCTCGCTCCACTGCGAATGACTTGCAGGGAATGTAACAGAATCTTTTCGAAAAAAAAGTATGGTAAAGAAGCATTTATCTGTATGTTTTTTGTTTACTCGTTTCTAAGCCCAATGCAACCATCCTTTTGAACGCATCCGATACCATTTTTGGGAAGTTTTTCCTGTTTTTCCCTTCTTATCATGGAACCCAAATCGTCATGCCAACTACTCCTGAGTTGAAATCACTGTTTGTTTGTGTAGATAGGATGTAGGTGAAATTTCAGCGTATCCTCTTTCCGGTGGTTAGGAATGATTTTACCCATCCGGTTGTTTGTGTGTGACAAGATGACCACCCGGATAGTGTCGGACGTGTTGGTCGGTATGCCGTTTGCCGCATATCGCACCTGATCAAACCGTAGAACCATGGCAAGCTGTAAAAGGCCAACATGGTTACCAGGGAAAGGAATTCGTTACACATGGCACAGGCTGCACTCGGTTGGTGAGTTTGCACTGGAAAACGATGCGGCGAAAGAGTCAGGTGTAAACAAATATTGATTCTTTCTCTTCAGTTGTTCGTACGAGCAGACACCGTTCGTTCGGTGACGATTGTACGTTCGGTACTTTATTTAATGGAACCATTTTTAAGAATGCTTATATTTTATAAGAAAAGCCTTTAAAATAAACTTTCGGAGAGTAGTAATGATTCCCAACACAACGCTTAAGCTGTCGTGCATTATTTTTTCCATTCTATTGTACAAGTAGGAATTGGAGAAAACGATGGAAGGTTTAAGATTATGCAACTAGAACAATATCTAGCTTTAACAAAGTGTACCATCCCACGCCGTAGAAATAATCGGACATTTGCTGAAGTAGGTTAAATTTGGCAAAAGTTTCCTATCTTTGATTGGGGCATGTTTGAAGTGTACGGGGCGTGGGCACTAATTCTGCCACGACTATTACGAGCGAAAATCACAACTTCCGAAGATGAAACTTTCACGCCTGAAGAAACTTTCCCTTGTGCTGTGGCCCGGTGTCTTGGCTGCACGATGACTACACCGCGTGGCGTCCGTGGTTCATACATTCCCAGACCTGGGGCAGTTTAATTTCGCTTCTCGGAAAAGCGTGACGCTTGTGGGTAGAGCGAGGTGCAAACTTTGCTCTATTTATCATGGGATTTTCTCGTTTGCATACGTTTTGAGGTGGTATGATAGTTTTAAGCAGTTGGTACCGCTGTCGGTCCACACCACGAACGAGTCTAGTCGCGAAAGCTAGCAGCTAGAGAGAGTATGGCGTCCGTTAGTTCAAGGAGCTTTGTTGTCTGTTTTCGTAAATGTTTGCCACGCGTTTTCCGTAAGCATTGAAAATCAATCCTTTGTGCAAGTGGAGGAACTGCACGGGAGTTCGTCATGCAAGTGAACTGAACCGGGTGAGGGAAAACACACACACACATGCTTCTCACCTGTGCCGGTGCTCGGTTGATGTACAGTCGGTAAGAATCAAATAACGAGTAATACTAACCTGCCCAAAAGTTGCTTGCGAGGAAATAGCAGATCCAACGAGAGGGTGTACCTTTTACGGGGCGTATTATTCGTACAATTGAAATACTGCTACGAACCGTAGAAAGCTCATTTGCAAGCAGTACCAGGAAAGCATAGATTCCTGACTGAAATGTAAATCGGTTAATTATAGTGCTTCTGGTCGTAGTCTGACTGACTGTGCGGGAGGCGAACGATGGCGAACGATGTTCCCGGTGGGTTTGTAAAGAGGTTGCAATGGTTTTGTTTACCGTTGGTTAGGCACTATGACTTGTTATGATGTGTAGTGGAAATGAATTAGCACTGTCTGGAGTGATTGATTGAGCACCATGATGGCACTGTGAATGGTGTACAGTGCTGTTGTACGTGTGAGCTCATGCCACTGTTTGGAAAACAAATTTTGCTTTCATGTTATGAACTTTAGAATTATTTTTTAAATAGATTATTTCATTGAACGTAGTGAGAGTGAGCAGGTCCTTTAGGTAGAAACGATTATTCGTACTTATTTAACTAAGTGAAAAGAACGTTTCAGTTGTTTATTGTAAATTGATTTATTTTTCTAAAAGTAATACTTAACCAAAATTTCGATGAAAATGTCTCATGAAAATAAAAAGTATTAAGCTGTGATCAACTTGACATCCCAAATGCCACCGTAAGCAGAAGAATGAAGCTCCAGTGTGGTAACTTCACTGAAATCTTGTGGAAGCGATTTGGATGCTCTTACGTACCATTTTGTGGCAGCAACTGTTGATGCGACGTTCATGCAGTACGATCGATGAAACCGTGCAGCAGCTCTAAGCTCGCAAGGCGCCAAACAAAAGCCAACAACGGACAACCTGCGGATGTGAAGCATTCTTCAACAAAACCGGATGCATGCCACTTTCGTTTAATAGCGCCATTCTCTAGACGTTCGGGCAAGGGAGCCGCAGCTGTTGAAGTTCCTGGTTATGTTCAGCATTTTCGACAGTGGTTGATAAAGAGGGTTACAGCTTCGCCGGTTTCGTCATTCGTCAGACGCTAGACAGATTTGTGGTGCCGATGAAGTTTTCTGCCCAGGACTGCAGACGTTCGGCTTAGTTTCTGGGGTCGATGCATGCTAGCCATTAGACGTGTAGCTTGAGGCTTTCCGGATGTTCACTTTTGTGTTTTAAGCCTTGTAAAATCAAATGATGTAGTAATAAACGACAGCTTAGAAGTTGAATTTCCAGAAATTTTAGATGATTTGAAGCATGCTGTATTTGTGATATGTTAAATTATGAACATTTCGAGAACAATAAAACATGTTCAGTTACAAGAAATAGATAACAATTTTCTAAAACCCAATTACAAAAGCTAAAGAAGGAACACCACAAACAGGTACAATTTGATCTGCATGTCTATTCCTCCGATCCTCCAAAGAGATGTCACATTTCAAGTGCTGGTGCTGGTTGCTAAAGAGATTTCAATTTTCATAAAATTAAAGTACCACTTTACATTCGGTTATTACTTTTCTTGTGTACCGTGCAGCAGCAAACGTACCAACGAAATAATCAAAATCAAAGCCAAAAAAGCGCAATAAGGTTTTTGTACAAATGTTCTGTCCCTTTGTGATGTTGATGTTTAATGACACATTGGAGCATTTGCTATTAATTTTATTGCGCAATTCTCAAGTAATGCTGGTTTGGGAAACGATGTGGTTTGCATAACAGGTGTTGATAAGCAGGTGTGTTTATTGTTGTTTTATTTTTTTTTAATCATTTTTTATCTTGTAAGCCATTTGACAAACACAAAAAAGGGAAATTTTTACTAAAATAATTCTGAAAAAATTATAAAAAATGCTAATTTATGGACAGATAGGAATAATATGACTTCTTCTTCTTTTTCTCTGGCTCTACAACCTCGAGAGGTCTTGGCCTGCCAGTTCTGGCTTCCGTGACTTGAATTGTACCCGCAACAAGATAGTCAGTCCTGCGTACGGGGGAACGGCCCGAATGAGATTCGAACCTCGGTCCTGTCCGCTCGAAGACCGGCGCCTCAGTCTCCTCGGCCACCGAACCGCCCCGTCAATGTGACTAATTAAACGTAAATCTTGAAACAGCCATACGTTGTTTCTACTTTGTAGTTCCAGTAATGTTTTTTAATCATTCCATCCATGATTTTTTCCTGAATCTGTTCATAATTTTGGTTGATTATCCACCTTCCCAATTATTATATATTTTTTTATTCATAAAGAACGTCCAGGCCGTATTGCTACCTTCCCAATTATGGTATAGAAGTTATAATGATATGCAATTAATAAAAACAGAATTTTATGCTACGCAAACACAGCCAGTGCTTGAAGAATTTCTCCCTATCGTCATTAAAAATAAGATGCTTAGATTTAAGGACTGACCAAGCTAATGAGTAACAACAGCCAAAAAAAGTAATGTTTTACGCACGTTTAATAATCTTGATGTTAAAGCAGCGCTTCAGTCACGCATGTTCAACGAAGAACACGCGTTTGAAGAGCATTAATTATCTCAGGATTTAACGAACGTGCATGAATATATACAATTTGTATGTGTTTGTGTGTATTTTTTTCGTGTTGGGCAGGTAACTAGCCAAATCAGTCAGCTGAGCATGATTCAATGGGTACATGCAGTGGAAAAAAAAAATAGAATACCACAACGGCTGAAGAGGGCTGAACCCCTTAAGAATCATCAATGTTTATTTTACTTCAAATCCATAGCTTAGCTCGTGTTTCGAAGGAATGCAGACACAACAGAAAAAAACACAGAACACAACTGTCCTAATTCCTACGACTCGCACAACAATGATGAAACAGCGATGAATAGGAAGCACGCAAGGAATGCGTAATAACATGATATACCTCATTATTTTTAATGAATTTTCCGTGAAGATGTTGCTTATTTTCATTACTATCGTGAACATGCTATGCTGCCGTACGCTGGATAAAGGAACGGGATGACGACGAGCTATACAAAAACAATCGGCTAGCAGTGGGCGAAGCAAGGTGTACTTGAATATACCCTGCTTGTCCATAATTCGCAAGGTATGTTTCAGTTCGCTATGCTATACCGCCCTGCTCGTTAGGCTACGTTCATGTAAGAGGTTTTATTTACATTTTGTTTTTGAAATCGATCTGTGTTATGAACCGGCGTGGAATGGACAGAAGAACGTTGATATGATTTATGTTTCGGGAGCACCATCAGAAAAGAAAATTAATTCAAAAATTAAATATTGCTGGTTAACCCAAAAAAAAACATTGTAAAACCTTTAATGAAGAAGAAAGCAAGTGTTCTGTTTAAATAATCTGAAAGAACGTGGAAATATAATACAATAAGATATTTCATATTATTAAACATGATAAAAAAGACATAACATAAAAGGATAAACTAACAAAGAAGCAAAACAACACATCGATAAATGTTACCCACTAAGGTGTTTTGGTAACATTAACCGAGAATGGAAGTTTGTGCTCGTTGAAATTAACGAAGCCCTAGCAAGCCAGCGATACTACTCGGTTCAACGTTTCCGAATAACGCTCAAACTGTCACAGGCCATCGAATAGTCATTCCATTAGCAATTGGGGGATTTAAGCAAATTGTCGAGCCAAACACTTTCCTCCCCTACTTTACCACACCCATTCGCTCGCAAGTGTATGGTGGTAGGTTTTGCATTAAGCAAAAAACAAAATAAAGAAAAAACGACACTTTACCCTCTGGTTTCACTTTCTATCCCGTTTGGACTTTCGATGGCTCAGCGCTTCATCTTGGTTCCGTATCTAAATGGTGCACTGAGGGCAAATCCTGTTAATAATGCAACGGCAACCCACGGCTGATATTCGTGCGGTGAAAAGTGTCCATTGCCGGTACTGTAACGGTTCTTCGAAAGTTCACTCCTTTATCGTTTCGTTTCTGTTCGTTTTTTCTTTTTGCATTTACCCAAATCCTCTATGAAGCTTCTTCCTGGATGGAGCGAAGAGGAAGCAGGAGGCCCAAAAGGGAAGACGGAGCGTGTCGTTGCCCTAAAAAGCATAAAAGTGGAGCGACATTCCTTCTGAAATATTCAAAAACCATCGCCAGGCACCAGAATGTGAGGAAAAATTTATATCACTTTATGTGAAAAATAGCTTCTCGACCATCGAAAACTCGCAATGGGGGGACAATGCTCGGGTTTTTAAATATAAATACACAGAAGCGCACTGCACTCACTTCGCACTTTACGCTTTATGTTGAGTTTTTAAACCAACCCGGTTTTATAAAGTATAACCATCGAAACAGTATTCAGCTTCAATTTATCTGAAATGCACTTTAAACATTTGTTATAGGCGCGAGCAATTATGATTCTTTGTCATTTTAACATAACTTGATTTTTCTCGGACTATAACGGAATTCAGTAACAGAAATAAACCACAATGAGAAGCCATTATGAATGGAGAATGGATGCTATAGTGAGCTGGTGAGTTATTTTCTCACCATTATGAGACACTCAGCAATTGAGATCTGATTTTTTATTCTATTGAGTGGCTTCATGGCGACTTTCAAAAGTTTCGCTCACGATAGAATGCTATATTTGTCATTAATTCTAAGAAAAACAACAAAAAGTTAGAATTAATGCACTAGATTTTGGGAAAAATGAAAAAATGCACCGAACGAAACAGCCACTCATTTAATTGATCATTAAAAGAGTAACTGTATATCAAATTTAGTACCACCGTCATCGCTGATAAGAGACAAAGTCCAAAAGACCCCATCAAAACGAAACCCTAGTCTTCAGAGTCAGAATGTCAAACATTATTTAAGCTCAACGCTGGCAAGCGGGTGGGTTGGTGTAGCGAAATAAATTAATTCATAATCCCTGCCAAAATTCACCCGGCGTGCCGTAAACTCTGCCCGCTACTGGCAGAGGCGATGGTGATGAGGATTGTTACGATAAGCGCTGGATTAAATTTAGGATGATGTAAATCGTTACGACGAATATAAAGCAGTTCGTATCGATTATTCTCTGCTCATCGTCCTTCATCATTTCATCAGCGCGGCAAATCGGGCCGAGTGCTGTGCTTAATTTTATCAGCTTAATATCAGTCAAATTGGCCCTGGACATGGGTTCATCGGTTCGGTGGCATTGGCGATGATGAGGCAATGAAGTGTTTCCCCGCTTTACAAAGGATTGAAAGGTGTTTTGACATTATGATCAAAATGCTTAAAGTGGAAACCTCCGAACGTTTGCTTTATTTTCAATGCGAACGCAAAAGCTCTAAAGAACGCACGCAAACTTTAACGAACGTACCGAAGAGGGTTTGAAAAGAGTTGGGGTTCATAATTTTTCTCTCCGGACTGTGCCCGTGCTGTGTGTGCCGTTAGCGAATACCTGGTTCGTTTCATTTTTATGTTCGCCACGTTCCTGCGTGCCAGAATGCCTGCACCTGCCCAACAGTCGTCTGGTGTTGGTGAATAAATTATAATTTTTGCTGCTTGCTGCTCGGGTTTTCGCACATTTACAAATCGCTGCTTGGTGGGCAGAAGTTGTCGAATGTGTGGTGCCACATGGCCGATAGCATTGTATCAGAATGTTTTGGTTTGATTGGCGGATTATTCCTTCATATAGCGCTACAATGGAAAGAGGGTCAAATGCTTCTTAAAAGGATCGGAATGTATATTTTCCTTGCCGTTTTACGCATTCGAAGGTCTCGATTGTGTGACTTTATATTTCTGTATTTTCTTAGGAACTTAAATGTGACAAAAAGTAAAAAGGATGGGTTCATAACTACGTCTAAAGTCGTTTCGTAGCATGTTTAAAATGTTGTTATTTAGCCTACCAGCCTTTGTATCTTTACCACAATGAGGTTGAAAATTTTCAAAATAAGAATTAGTATTAACAATGACTTACTAAATATAAACCTCCAAATAAGACATGACTTACTAGTGTTAATGAGTACTTCCAACTGTACAAACACAATTCTGCCAACTGATTAGGTTGGTTGTTATATCAGTAAGTGTCAAGGAGAATCAAAAAGTACAAAAAAAAACGAAAAAAATCAATATAGGAGATTCTTACAGAATTCTTGCATGATTCATGCGATACGAAGTCTGAATCATGTGCATCAATCGAAGAGTATGTGTGCACTGCTGGAATGTCTAGCTTCATGCATACTTCAAAGCTTTTTGTCTAGCTTTTACAATACACTGCCATCCTCGAACACAGAAACACAATGCATTATTGCAAGGAAGGGAATTCCTGGCCCAACTCATCGATGCGATGTGTTATAATCGTGTTCCGGAGCATCTGAATGGGTTGTTTAGCTGTGCCTTTCATGATGATTTCAATTAAAAGCATGCAGCTTGGATGAATCGTGGGGAAGATTTTGTTCTGTTTATTTTTTATTACAATTTATTTTAAAACAACTATGAAGCCATTTGTTTTTTATGTAGGCTTTAAGATAAACCATCCGATAGCTTTTTGTACAACCAGAAAGTCAGCTTTGTATTCTATTAGCCACAATTCCACATTCTAAGTTTGTATTTGGATTGATATTATATTGATTGTATTGTTTCAATTTCAGTTATGGTTTGTTAAATTAAACCATTTTTAGAATGCAAAAAATTACTGTACTTTAAGGCAATCCTTTTCTGTTTCTCATGATTTTGGCATTTTTTGTCGTCGATATTCACTATCTACAGCTCCAGCAAATTAAAGCATTGCACGAGTGCTACTTTTATTGCCGAAAGATAATAATTTTATCTGTATGTTTGTTGCTTGCCTTGCATTCGATCTGGTGGGCAGTCCAGTATCTGCAATCACATAAATGGCTGCAGGACAATCGTTCTACAATCTGAAACAGTCCGACTGGACAGAAAACACACACACACACACATAAAAAAACCCGGAATCAAACCGGCACGAATCGAAAAGATTGTGCCCTGCGTTCGCTAGCGTTCAAGTAAAATGACCAATTTTCACGGCACATATCCGTGGGGAAATCTTAGACGGGCACGGAATGGAAATAGGGCCGTTAGTGGCCGATCGATAATCGAACTCGGACCTGCACGGGTCCTTCAAGCATAGTTCATTGAAAACGATGATGCCGGTTGATTTTTATTGAACTTTATCGGTCGAATAACAATAAATTTGATTTATCCATTCCCGTTGCCATTGTCATAAACGGAGCGACGGAGTAATGGGGAATCTGGGAACGGGGGAGGGAATCCTTCCGGAATGCGCAGCACTGTCTTAAGGCCATTGTGTGTGAGAGTTGGTATGTTGCTGGTGCTGCTGGATCAATCGCATCGGGCACAATAAAATATGTGAGTGGTGTCATATTTCATCGTAAATAATTTGCTTCAAATTCGTGCGTCACCCTCGAGGAACATTTCATGGCGTCGTCCGTGTGGATATTACATGAGAGAAAAATGACAAACGATCCTTAACAGAAGGATAACAATGTTGAAGATATCCAAACGCGATTTGGAAAAATACGGTTGAGTTAGAAACACTATTCTTTTCTTTTCATAGTTTTGTTTTCAATATCTTTAGCGGGATTATGATGTAGATAAATACTAATTTACATTCAAACAACAAACCGTGATGTAAACTGATGCCTTATTGTTATTGATGACTTCACAATATATTTTTACTGGCTGTGCTGTCATACGAAACATCCATCAATTCAAGTACTCATTACACTATCTTCTTTGAGCACTTGGGGAAAATCCCTAGCATATCCTTGATGGGAGAAGCACTGTCGATTGTTTGCAGATTGCAACTCATAGAAATTCTCAGAACCATTGCATGATCTCCCTTCTCCACTGTGTTGATGCACCATCACCTTTTATGTATTTCTTCATTCCCTTTGTAGACGTCCGCCCTCTATTCACCCCTACACGGTGCAGTGGACGGCAAAGATCCAGCGATTCATCCTATGTGCATGTTTAATTTAATAACTCAGCTATTTTGAACAAGATCGCTTTTCCATTAACTCTCGTTTATTTTCTCTTCCTCTAAAGATGACCAAAATTTATAAAACAAGTTGTGAATTGAAGTGCATTTGAACATTAATTCTGTAACAACATTAATTACCAAAGCTATAAATTTGATCAAAAGCTTCAATTCAATCTGCACAAATTATATTAATAAGTTGTGATTCCCCTTTCTTCCAAGAGTTCTGCTGCTCAAACGTTTCCTCTCTTGACCAATTGACAATCATATAACTGTCCATTTGTACAATGTTGTAGTACAGGTTTAATATTACAATATATTCACGTTCACTTTGCTGATCAGTTTCTTTCAGAAAAAGGTGTCACTTCTTCAACACAAATAAGTGTTTTGAAAAATAATTAAAAATGACTGAAGTCATAAAAATTAGAATTTAATAAATTTAATAAACACATGCAATACCAAGAAATACAAGAAATACACATCAACTTTTAGAAAATTCTTCTAGCTTTTCTTGCAATCTAATAAAAGATTCCAAAACAATGCTGATAGTGATGAAGTGTGAATATAATTCGAAAATCACCAACTTATCAGGGTCAATCCCACTAAGATTATAAGACTTTTGGAACTTTAACACTTAACAACTAAACGTTTTCAAGTGCAATATAATATCATGAAACATTTTTTTTCTTTTACATACGTTTGTTTCAAACTCGCCCTTAATTCAAAATACGATACAACAGATGTACGATCTATTGGTAGAGGCTTTACAAACCCGAATAAGAAATAAAATAAAACTAACCTGTTAACTGATCCACTATTTCATGTGTGAAACAGCAGTTTGGTGTTTTTTGCTTGCGTTGAATTACAGCAACATTCTACAGAATTTCAAAGTAAATTGCATTAGAAACACCGTTACATGGTTGGCGCTGTTCCGTGAGCACCGTGCATTCACAAGCTCACTTTTTGTGTGCATTCTCCTCGCATCCTCGCATCCAAACACTACCCCAGCTTATCGCATCCGTTTGATCATCGATAATTTTTATGCCAGTTTTTTCGGCTTATCGAGCCCAGTTTCGAATGCACGAGCACGTGTGTTTCGGGTGTACAACTTTTCTGCACAAATTGCCATGTCCTTTCCGAGTGGGGTTTTGTACACTACACGCGTTTGATTTGAATTTTTGCGAGAATGCAAACCTTGAGATATGGGTGCATGAGTTGTTGTGTTTTTTTTACTTTTTCTAGGTGGTAATGTATAACCGTAGTGGAATTGTGCTCACCAGTCACATAAGCGAATGGCGAGTGTATCAGCTTGTTGAATTATTCCTTTTTTGTTGGTTCCGTTCCTTCATCCGATTGCTCACAATGGCAACACTGAATTCCTTTTTATTTTAGTAACGAAGGTTTTAGAATCCAATTCACTGGGTACGCTACATTCGTTAACTGATTCATTGGACGGGGCTACAACTGACCAACGCGAAATCCCCGGTAGCCATTGAAGCTTCCGCTGGAAGATTCATAGCAAAACCATCGGTGTTTCGTAGCCTACGAAAGGGGTTGGATAGTAGCGCACCGGCACACAAAAACTGGATGCCGAGGTTTTGTTTCACACTAGCCTCGGTTTTTATTTTTCCAACCGGCGCCGCCCCGGGACCCCGTGCGCTTTTTGGAAAATCGATCCTTTTGACGAATACCTGAAATGGGATGCCAGCACGACTGAATGGACAAATAACGAGCTTAGGGTGATGCAGCAAACGAAGAAACGAGCATCCGAATCGAAAAACAAACCAACGATGATCAACGAAACAAAAAAAACATGGCGGAACGTTAACGAATCAATTTTCCGTATGAATCTATTAAAATGGGAAAAATGCATAGTGGTATTTACAAAACAACAAACACAAAACCCCTGGGAACAACCCAGACAGTACCTACAACTAGAAAAAAAGTGCATTCTTTATGTTTCATTCACTATGAGTTCGCTTGAGGTTTACAATTACTAAACAAAAGGATGCCATTAATCGTTGGAAATAGAAAAAAAAGGAACTGAATGTGGATGGAAGGGTATTATTCGTTTGTTGGTTACAGCTGGTAGGGGCACCGATCTTTCACACGACCAGACCGGAACCAAAATCCAATTCGAACGCAGGACTAAATATCCTGTTGTAGGAAAATAAAAATCATAGAAGCTTCAATTAGCAGCCTGATAAAAATACTCCATTTTGTAACTGTGTATGTAGATTGAAATTAAATCCAGAGAAGTATTTGCACAAATTAAAAACGATAACGATCGCAACAAAATCGAAAACGGAATGTCGTGCAACAATGTAATGCAACGATGATGTAAACATTCGACATAATGGGAGCGACGTATTTTTAGAAACGTGGTGAAAATAATGCGCCTGTTTTGTGTTGCCCTTTAAGACACAAATATTGTAATGACGGAACGGAACATACTGGACCGCCAAGCAATCATTAGCTCACCTGCAAGACCCTTTCCGGCGCGCTTTTATGCTTCATCATAATAATTTCCACAGTGCGCAGATATATCGTACCCAACCTCAACTCATTCCTTTCCGGGGGGGAGCCATAAACATGCGCTCCTAATTGTTCCATCGCAGTGTAACGGCAATGGATTGCTCGGCCGCTGGAAAAAAAATTGCGCTAAAATGCTCAAGAAAGAGACAAACAACGGTACATGCTAGGCGCGGTATTACCCGCGATACAAAGGGGGAAAGGAAAGTGGCCCCATGTGAAGTCATGCTTGCTCATAAAAGCATAAAACAGATTAGCTGCACCAGCACGAGTGTCGTAATGGAATGGGGAACCTCGAGAAGCCTCTAATGTAGCAGAGGGAGAGCACTAACCCCCGTACCACTGAAATGTTATTAAAGTCACGCAGGATACGGACAGGGAGACCCCAACACGGGAGGTCATAAAACTATTGCATGACGATGGTGTTGGTGATCCAGCACTCACTCGCACAAGCCGTTTGCCTGCAAAAGGGCTGGATTTTTGTTTTTTTGGTTTTGTTTTGCTGCTGTTGTGTACTGCCTGTGACCTGCAGGATCTCCGAAAGTTCTAAGTCAATCGTGGTAAGTAATCGACGAAAAACAAGGGGCCACAGTGTCCTGCAAGTACCTCGACGGTGGGATCTTCGTCAAGAAGTCACCTCAGTACGTTCGTGAGCCTTGGAACGGAATGGTGTAGTATAAAACGTTCTATAACCGCCGGCCCAGCATGCAGGTTTCTTGCGTGTGAAACACACCTTGACCGGATCACCCAGCACCGTACGTTATATGGTGGTACGCATCGTTCATTCACCCCTTCCCCAATGCTTGCTGCTGCAAACCGCGTGCAAACGGTTGTTTTGAGTGCGAACTTTGTGAACTTTGGTGTCGGTGCTGGTGTTGATCCGTTCCGTGAAGCCGTTTCGTACGATGGGCTCGGGCACTGGCATCGAATGGGTATTTACGAGTGCACGGTATCCGTCACGTTTGCGTGTGTGCTTCTTGGCCGGTTGCCGTCTGTTGTGGTTAGGGGTTTTTCATAGAGCGAAAAACTTTTTCCTACGGAAATATCCTCCGGTACGGTACGGTGGGCTGTAAAATTTATCGTTTTATTATTGCGATTTGTATAATATGAAGATATAAGGTGTTTTATAACAAATTTACGCGCAGTTTTATTTCCACTCTTTCTGTTGCAAAGAAAATGGGAAACAGCAAAGGGGGATGATGGTGGAAAAAAGGACTGAGATGGTTGATTAATTAGTCATCTAATACGATGTAAGCAAACTATATGAGGCATGGAAAAGGCTGGGAAACATGAAACCATTTAAATTGACGGTTTTCTTTTAATAATATCTGAAATTCTAGGATTTACTTAACTTAAAGAGGAAATAAGAATTCATGCAATGCTACAACTAATTTCCAATTGATAAAATTTGTTTAAAAATATTTTAAATTTTACAAAACCCAACCAACATTCTGTTGTAACGAATTATAGTAACTGAAACTAATTTTCCTAAAAAAAAACAACTAAACCAAAATACAGGTAACCTTACGAAGGTCATTTTTGCATGGCGTATTTTATGTTCATTAAAAATGTACTACGTCCTTTACCAACATAATTTCCGAAGCTTTCAGCTCAGATTACTGGGTTTTCTTTTAGTTTCGAACGGGTACGATTTTTGCCTGCCCTGGCATGGGGTTTTGCACTTACCCTCGGTGATGGCGTAAGAAGGGTCAGATCAATATTTGAACAATTTAGCCACGGGTTGAGCAAAGACACACACAGAAAAAAAAAATTACAAATGCTACCCTGTGCAAACTTCCCCCATTTGCCCTCGGTGCGTTTCTGTTTGTTCAGCGCAGAGAAAGCGTTCCGAAAAGCATCTTAGCCTGTACTTGTAATCACATTTCGTGGAATGAGTTTTCCGTTGTGTATGTTCCGGTAAGAGGCAAGTAGCATTTATCGTTTTTTTTTGTTTGCTTGCTTTACTTTAACGTTGTGTATTTGTTTTAACTTCGTGGCTTAAAATTAATGTTCTAAAATCGGTTATAACAATCCTGGTGACACAATTGTAAGTTGAATAGTCTTTTAACATTTCATTACATTACATAACGTTTGAAAATGTGCAGCGATTTTAAACAATAAACAAAATGGTTGTGTTCTACGAACCACGGTCAAAGTAACGCTTACACACGCATTCGCAAAAACAAAACCATAAACCAGTCTGAAGAGCATTTTCACTCATTCAGCGCTGCTCACCTGTTCCAGGAAGACGGCGCATGTTTGGTGTTAACTCCGCCAGCCAAACGATGCTAATTGAAAAGTGTCATGTTTTTCCCCGGATGTTACCACGGTTTATTACGTTAGTGCTCGATCCATCGAGAATACCTCACGCCGATGTTGGGAATTTAAGCCCTATTCACGGCCGTCGGTAGATTCTTTGCTGTCTGATATTATTTTCCCGCTTTCCGCCAACTCGTTACTATTAACGAGCAATCCGTTACCATTGAAAAGCATTATGGTTGGCTTTTTTGTGAAAATCCATCCTTAATACCTCATTCATACTGACGCAAAATGGTCGGGTTGCGTTGAAGGACACACTTTAAACTTAATTAACGTCACGTCTGCTCAATAAGCTATTCTTGACAGCGGTACAGCGGACCGGATCGAAAAAGTCACTTGCTGGGCTTGCTGGGTAACCCGTGGCGTTACTTGTATGTGCGTAAGTGTAGGGACATTTGATTATTTCAATTAACACCAGCAAACGAGCAACGTTAATTTGATATTTTATTTTAGTGAAGTAATTGTCAAGTGATGTTCACCGTTTAATATCCTTTTATCTCGAATTGTGTAGTTTTATTTCGAATCCTGATTTAATTATAATAAAACAAGTTGTACAGATATAAAATTTATTTCTTCTTTAACTCGTACATACATAGTAAATATTCAGCTTTAGCACACCATGCCCTTGTGATTCATCCCCAAACAACCATACGGCTCATGTAGCTTCTTCTGGCTGTATGGGAAAAACCATAATCACGACGTTTCGCGGAATCCTAGCACTGTAATCCGCTTCATTCACCGCATGCATCTGTCATGGCGTAATCCTCTAGTAACGAGCTTGTGGCCACTCGGCAACCAACGAAGCATGCGATAAGATCTTTTGAATATGAATATTCATGGCTAATTGTGAGTTTGCCGTTTTCATCAGGCTTTGCACGTTTAACCCAATAAATATAACATTTTCCCATGGAGTTGTTGTTTAATACCTGCCTTGTTATCCGAATTAAATTCTTTATCATAACAATGTATTTGCCCAAGTTGATTTCCATGTTATTTTTGTTAATTCTTTCTTTTTATTGATGAAGCGAGATAGCCTCAAGTTATTTAATGTAAAGGTCATTCAAAGTAGGTCGGAAAATCGAAATGTTCACTGTCCCGTCTTTTAAATCTTCCCGTTAAAAGCGCCATCAATCGCTTCCCCTCAGTTTGGGATTGGCACGTCTCGTTTCACAATGACCTTGAAGCACGGTTTGGGTCATCTAACGCCATTCAGAAAGCAAAGCCAGCCCACGGAGGCCTGATGAGTCTAATACGTTTAACGATAGTGAGATCACTCTACAATTCGTAGTACTCCGCATTATAATGACTCTTCCATTGTCTTCCAATACGTATTGGTCCCAAAAATCCTTCTGCGAATTTGGGAATTATTTTGTTAATGGAAGATAAAGATTATCCCTTTTGCGTTGAACTGGCGAATATCTCAAATCTTTCAAATGTTCCACGAAACCAGGTTCGTAAAAAAATAACAAATTTAATTAAATCAATAATAATTATCAACGTTAGCGGAGTGTCAGTGAGCGAGCTCCACAGTGTCGGCCACAGATATCACACACGTAAAACACTAATTACCGAACTGATGACTTTTATCGGATGCTATTTCTGTTATGTGCCAGTGCCACCGTGCTACCTGCTAGCGAACGGCTTGTTAATCATTTCAAGTGCATTTTGATTTATCAAATTTTATTGTTTTATTAACGGCTTCGCTTTTCCGATTCAATAGCATGATGGAAATCGCGGAACTTACCATAATCGCTGCAAAAACTGATCGCTCGCCATAATCAATAGCCGGTGTGAGGTGTTTTATGACAATCAAACCAAACGATACTGTAGAGATAGTCGTGTGCTGGATAATTAAGCTAATTGATGGCTTTTTTTTGGCAAAATATAACTGATCATTTTAAATAAGATAAATGACTTCGATATAGTTTAAAGCTTCATATCATCTCATCATTCAGTGATTGAATTGAATTGGAAGTACCTTGGATGAATGCCTGACTCACATAAACTAAATATAGATCAACAAATGCAATGTTTCACGACTATTCCACATATGTGATGCTATGAACTTAAAGAGGGAATTGAGTTACCAGTCTCGAAACAAAAGGGTGAGTATTATTTTTGCACTTTTCAGCGCTTATTTAGTTCGCTCCAAAAGGCAAAGAATTGCAAATTGATTCTTACGGAATGCTCTTGTTTCCTTCATGGGTCAAGTCACAAACGCTTTTATTCCCGGCCTCTCTGTTTGATGCTATTCGATGTGTTCTATTGCTCGGTATTTGTTGTATCGAAGATCAAAGGGGATTACTTTTAAAAATATAAAAGGAAGAGGCAATCTGTAAGTCAATTGGATTGGAAGCGTTTGGATGCTAGAAAAAGGATTGTTTCTTGTGGTTTGAAGCAAAAGTGCATAACCAATCAGCAAAAATAAGGTTGGAAATAGCAATGGCATTTAAGCAAAAGCCCTGCAGCATCAAATAAGAAATAAAAATATCTGTATTAGACTTAATTTTAATCGAACGAAACGATACGATTCTTCGGAGTAACTGAATCTTTTCAAGTTGAACTTAATTGTGTATCAGGGAGAAGAGAAAGATCAGGAAAGACCCATGTTTTGAGGTCTTGGGGTTCTCAGGCAATCTCTATTTTCATGTAAAATAAGTTAAGAAAAGTGCAAGCTTATACCTTTAGAGGATCCGCAAGCTTTCATTAGTGTTTCAATCAATTGATTAATACGAAAGAAATAAAGGTTTTGTTAATTGTTTATCGTGGGCATAACAATGTAAAGAGTATCTCTTGAGTACAGAAATCGAAATAAAATGCATTTCAGTTTTATTTTTTTATGACAATCGTTAAAGAATTTAAACTTAATTGAACCCAAAATCAAATGTAAAAAATAGATTGTAAATTAAGTGTCGTAATAAAATTCATGACAAATATAATTGCGAAAAGGTTATCCAAAATTTCAAAATTTAACTTTGCAAAGAGAAGCTCCCTACAGTTTGACTCCAAACTTTGCCTCGTACCGCTCAACAAATTTTCTTTCGAAATGCTGCAGCCAGTCGTCCTGCTCGTAATAGTCATATGGCTGCAATAAAAAAAAGCATGATTACTCATGAAAGCTACTGTATTATTCGAATGTTTGCATATGGCTCTTACCTGATCACCTACGATCGTAGGAACGTACGGAAGCGGACGGTATACGTTGTCTGTTTCGTTGGCAAACTTTTTGAACAAACTAACTCCCAGTTGCCCTTGGCTGCAATTAACGATGGAGTTTTTGAATGACTCATGTCCTTCCATACACTGTTTCCAGAGCGTGTCGAACAACATAAAATAAACATAGAAGAAGAAAAAAGCAACATTTTCAACAACAAACTCATGCATTCAATCATGAAAGTATTTCTTGCTATTGCTACCACCTGATCAAAGTTGGTGCGGAAGTTCTTCATGAGGCATGCCACCACGGCAAATGCCTTTTTGGGCGGCAGCTTTTTAAGAATGCAACCGTGCAATATGTTCAGCT
>KI423089.1:16035-35901 GCA_000473375.1 Anopheles culicifacies | reverse complement strand
TGTTTCTCCTCACAGGACGTTATTAGCGGTCAGTTAGCCCAGCTGTCGGGCACTGACCATAACCATCGACACCTGCTGGTACTGACAGATACCAACGGCAAACCACCCTGGTGACATTTGCCCTCGCAACGGCTTCCGCTATCAATTTCCCCCTTCTAAAGGCTGCCTCGTAAGTTTGCAACTTGCACACCTTCATTGAGATTTCTACAAAAACAACCCCCGTTTTGTGCTAATATCCTCCCTTACAATTATATTTCTTATTTTAGTTTGTTTGAGTGAAGTTGAGCTTCGTTTCACGGAAGCTTTCTCTGCGGTGCAACACGCCAAAGATACCAATCGTACACATTCCAACCGTAACGCTGCAGTGTGCGTCTTCGACATCCAAACATTAACCACAACAACAAAAAAACGAACGTATAAAATAAAACAAAATGAAGTTCCTCGAGAATGAATCGGACAAGATTGAGATCGTGGACGGCACAGTGGATGTGCCGGCCATCATCGACACGATGGTCCAGCAGTTGCCCACCGACAATCCGTTCTATGTGATGGATATCGGTGACATCGTGCGCAAGCACCAGCAGTGGATCGAAAAGATGCCACGCGTGGTGCCGCACTACGCGGTCAAGTGCAACGATACGGATATCGTGTGCGCTACACTGGCCGCCCTTGGTGCCTCGTTCGACTGTGCGTCGAAGGGCGAAATAGCAAAGGTGCTTTCGCTTGGCGTCGCCCCGGAACGCATCATCTTTGCGAACCCGATGAAACCGGCATCGCATCTGCGGTACGCGAACAGTAACGCGGTCAGAACGATGACCTACGATAGCGATACCGAGCTGCACAAGATCAAGCAGTACTGTCCGGATGCAAAGTGAGTACTTGTTTTGTTTTTTACGCATTGCGAATAAAATGCAATAAATAAAATGTTTGCTTTTTCTTTTTTCTCCCACAGGCTTGTAATTCGCATCCGTTGCGAAGCGGAAAAAGCCCAATGTCCGCTGGGGAAGAAGTTCGGATGTGATCCGGTGGAGGAAGCACCGCGTCTTATTAAGATCGCTCGCAGCCTTGGGCTGGAGGTGGTCGGCGTTAGCTTCCATGTCGGTTCCGGATGTGCCGATTTCCCAATCTACTATAAGGCCATTACGTACGCACGCGATCTGTTTGACTATGCGGCCCAGCTCGGGTACACATTCAATCTGCTGGACATTGGCGGTGGTTTCCCGGGCGATACCGGTACCTCCATCGATGAGGTCGCTATGATCATCAACACGGCGCTCGATACGTACTTCCCGGATAAGGCGGTTCGTGTCATTTCCGAACCGGGCCGGTACTACGTGTCGTCGGCTTTCACGCTTGTCACCAATGTGCAGTCGAAGCGCGTCTGTCTCAACGCCAAGACGGGCAACATCGATCGGATGATGTACTATCTGAACGATGGTGTGTACGCTTCGTTCAATTGCGTACTGTACGATCATCAAATACCGCGACCGAAGCTTATCGGTGATCAAAGCGGCAAGCTGTACAAGAGTACCATCTGGGGTCCGACGTGCGATGCGCTCGATCAGCTGATCGAGACCATCGCTCTGCCCGAGCTGCAGATCGATGATTGGGTCGTGTTTGAGAACATGGGTGCTTACACCATTCCCGTCGCCAGTCCGTTCAATGGTTTTGAGCTGCCGAAAATCTACTGTTACATCAGCAAAAGCCACTGGTAAGTCACTGCGGTACTGCAAGGAAGCATTCGATTCAACTTTACTAACACATTTTTGTTATTTTGTCACAGGGAAATGCTGGAAACACTGTTCCCGCTGCAGAATGAATGTTCGAGCTGCACTGAATGTTTGCCGAGCAGCTACGAAACCGTAGCGTGCGCTTGAGGCTCCCGACACCGACATCCACGTGACGCGGCTGTACCGATCGCACCGTCGCCAATCGCTTATTCCATCGGTCAAGGGACCCGCTTTTATTACTGTTTGATGATATTCAACGGAAGGTCTGCAAATTTACCATTTCAAACGCTATTTACAACGTTTGCTTTCCTTCCATTATTACTTTCAAGACGTACTTCAATAAACGAAGAGGCAGCCTTTTTTAACAGCCTAGCAAAAACAAAAAACGGACTCCGAATTATCGTGTTTTTTATTGTCTATCACTTGTTTGAATTGACTTATTTATTACACAATTTGCCGAGCACATTCTCACTGAACGCCGACTACTTTTTTAACCTTCTCGTACAGCAGCTCCAACCGGCCCTGCATTACCGGCTGTCCCTTGCGCGTTTTCTGTGTCATCATTTTGTGCTTCTGCTGGCGATCTTGCTTTTTCCTTTCAAACTCCTGTTCCCGTTCTTGCCGTTCGAATTGTTTTACTGCACGCGATTGTGCTTCCAAACGTTCTGGTGCTAGGCAATAGTTGACCTTTTCCGGTTTGCTTTCAAATCGAATCTCGGTTGCAGCTGGCTTTGGCGGCACAGATGAACGTTGCTTTTTGTAACCATTCTGCTGTTTGGATGTCTGGGGCCGTCCTTTGTTTTGCCTGTTTCCATTTCCCGGATGTTTACCTTCCTTCCCCGGTCGCTTATCATGATTTGGTTTGAATGCTACCGTTTTGCGTATGCCCGGGCCATGCTTTCCGGAAGGACGATCTACACCACCACGTTTGTCGTTCCTCTGCTGCTGAAACGAATTCGTTTCCGATCTGGTAACTTCGCGGAAAAAGGTATCCTTCCGTTTTCCATGTCCTCGATTGCTTTTGTTACGAGGACCACCCGGTGCACCACCCTTCGGTTGTGGAAAATGCGGTTTATCGTTCGTTTTCATTTTCTATTTTGAACACATTCTGCAAAACAACAAACACTGCTACTTGACAGCTGGTGGGATAAATTTACAGTGGGCTTCTTTCACGCACCTACTTTTTCACGGGTTTACTTCACTCTACCGATATTCAAAAAGACCGTTTACTTGGGTTTTATTTCAGAATTTTTAAGAGGAAAAATATAGTTTTCTATTTGCACAACATTATACCTTTTATTTGTCACGTCCAATGCGGGTTCCGTTCTTTTACGGTACGCTTATTTTTTCTTTTTCTTTTTTTGTTCCTTGGCAAACTCCAACCCCGTTATGCAGGCTTTCGGAACCTGGTACGTGGTGGTAAGCAGTTCGAACACAAACTTAATATGATTGCCCTGTACCATCAGCTGCTCGCCCTTCGAACCGGGCACTTCCGTCATTGTCGTGCTGGCAGCCGCACCCAGCTTTACCGCTTTTGCGAAATCGTTCACATTAATACCATAGTCCGCGAGGTTGCTTATAAGTGTGACCTTTTTGTTTCCACTGCGTGTTGCGGTGGTCAAATGTATAATGGCCCGTTTGCCACCCTTCATTACGGCTCCCTTCTGGCTACGCATCTCGAACGTGCTCGTCATGCTGTTCAGCACCGTCTCGGTGAGATCCGGCAGGGCCACGAGTTCTTCACTCGCACCGCAAATTGACTGGAGCGTTTCATCTAACGTGACCAGCTTGGTGGAAGGATTGATCAATTTGTTGCGTCCCACGTAGTCACGCATGTAGTTGCGCACCTGTGTTACATCCAGCGCGGTACCTGCGGCCACATTGAAACAGCCAAACAGCTTTGCCGTTCGTTCGTTTACGGCATACATGGCCGTCATCTTGGTCAGCAGCAAGGGGTTCGAGGCGGTAGCCGTTGCAACCGTTCCACCTGTCTCCTGTTCGGCTGAAGGTTTTGTCACCTTGTACGGATAGAACGATAATACAGCCGGATGTTCTAGATTTATAGCGGTCACCTTTTCGATGCCCTTTTTCTCTTCCTTCATCTCGATGATTCCCTCTTCGGCCATACGTTTCAGAAAGGTGCCCACCTTCTTGAACGAGCTTTTCTTCATTTCGATTCCTTCCGGTATTTCCGGTTGAACGTACTGAGGATAGAATGTGCTCGTAAGCAGCGGGAGCGTTATTTTCTTGCCGTGCAGTTTCAGTGCATTCAGGAACGCACCCTTTATTAGATCATCCGGATTGGGGGGCTTCTCCTCCTCCTCTTCCGGTTCTTGAGTTTCTTCCTCCGAAGTGTCTCCTTCACTGCCAGACTCTTCGTTGCCAGTGATGGCAGTTTTTGCCATTGATTTTGTAGCCTAAAATTAAAATAAAACATGTTAAGAAAGACGTATACGAGCGGAATAACCACCAAATGAATCATACTTCTTTCACACAATCCTCCACTGGTTTCACTTTTTCGCTTCCTAGCGGCGGAAAGTCTGAATCTGTAGGGACAGACACAACCGATCCTTGTAGTGGTACCTGCTGGCATACGGAAGGTTCCATACCCCACAGCTTATCACCGAACACGTGCATCATTTTTACACACACTCCGTGGCCACCGCACATGTACAGATCGCTGCTAGAGTGTGCCAACAGTCCCACCCCGACTGCTGCCCGATTGGACGTCAAGTTAACCGCCACGATATCATCCTTCTGATGCCGTCCCCAGGAAGCAAGATTCGTTCCCTGTTTCACCACACCCGGTATCATTAGATCGGCACCGTTCGCTAGTTTCGGTAGGACTGTTGCATGGGTTGTAAACGCTGGCACTAGATCAGGGCAACTCCACAGCGTGTAGACGGTCGGCAGTAACTTTCCATTTAGCTCAAAAAATATCGGCCGCTTATCGCTGGTGTACACCGTGACCGATTCCTCGTGATAGGTAATGATTTTAACCGTGCACACCTTGGTCCGATTCCCAAATAGCTCTGCCAATGGTGTTGTTGCCGATTCTTCGTCCACACGGTTAAACTGTGCCATTACGCGTTGCCTTAACCGCTTCTTCTCTGAACCCGTCACAAGAATGTTGGACTTGATCTTAAAAGGTTTAATAAACATATTGTACCGTGTTGGAAGCGCAAATACGGAACGAAAAAACGAACACTGAAGTATGCGCACGTAGCGCGTAAATATTCCGATCGAGTAGCAATTGTTTACAGTACGCTTTTGACAGTTTGTGAAAAGTCATGTTGCTCAGATGCAGATACAACCATCAACAGTTTGCATAATTTGAATTGGAAGCAAACATATTTCAGGGCGATTAGCGTGATATTCATTTTTAAACGATTTCGTACTACGCTTCTTTCCATTACCAGCGTTTAAACAATTTGGCTGGGTTTGAATTTTATTTCACGTTTATTCATACACTACGCGACACATTACTGGGGCACCTGGTGTACCAGTTAATTACGCTGCCGTACTTCCGGTGGTACATAGTCCACATCGACTGTACGTGGCTTCTTCTTCTTGCCCAACCACCGTTTAGGATAGAACACCCGTTTACTGTCAATCTGTAGATCGATCTTATCCTCGTTTTCAAAGAACCATAGCTTTTGCTCTTCCTTCTCCATCTCCACTGCCAGCTGTTCCATTTCCTTCAGCCGCTTCGCACGCTGCATACGGTTAAATTCATCGTCGAGCCGTTGCTGTCGGAGATTGCACCAGTCCGAGTAGAGCTAAAAATGTGACGTATTATGCATAAGTGACTTTGACCACAATCGATGTACAGCATATTATGCTTACCTTTGCCTGTGACTCTATTTGCTGTTTTTCCTGCACTGCCACAGTCTTGTTAACTTGCTCAAGGATCTGTTTCTCGAAACTGTCCTTGCTCAGCTTCATGCTAGCTTCTATTTTGTCAATCATTTCGCAGAAAGCCATATACTTTTCATCCTCCTTGTTTGTTTCCTTTTCCAGCGAGGTTCGCATCATTTGTAGAACTTCTTCGTTCAATTCCTTCCCTTTGTGTTGGTTCACGAATTCTATCGCTTGCTCATACTTTTTGTACAATGTAAGTCCCAAAAGTTCACAGTTTGTTCCAATTGAGCTGTCTGCACTACCCTCCAAGTTGCGGCCAAGCTCCACGAACGTTTTACCGAGCAGCAGTTGGCTATCGGAAAGATCGAAATGATCGTCGAAATATTCATTTCGCAAGAACTTTACCCTCACTTTGATTTCTTCTTTCTTTTTCTTTTTTTGTCCTTCCATCTCGCCGGTCTGCGTTTCGACTGGTTTAAGGTCGTCAAAGTGCTCCGCATCCGGTGCTTTAGCGTATCGATAGCAACTGTACAACGAAAGTGCTCTTGTGATGGGATTGGAAAAGTCTTCCTGTAACGCCAGCAAGGTGGCAATACGTGCTGCATACGCGAACTCCTTTTCCTTAATCAATTGATCGAGTGCAAGGTTGGCGCTGTAATCATCCAAAAAGACACCGTACCCGATGCGATTGTTCAGCACCTCGATTAGCTGCCCATAGCACTTGCTGTCGAGATAGTTCCTCACCACGGCATGGTGGGTTGAGTCGAGCGTGTTCGATGTTTCCTCTGTGAGCCGAAATTTGTACAGGAAATCCGCTACCTCCTCGATGTGCGTATCGTCCACTAGTTTGTTGGCGTAGATATCAATGTCGATGGCGGAAATCTTTTGTTTCTGCTGGAACCGCTGCTCCAAATCATAGTAAAGCGTGTCAAGATTGATCTTCTGCAGAATCGGAGTGGACAAACGTGCGTTCCACGCATCACGACACTGGTACGCCTCGGACAGGAATGTTCGCTTGGCGAGGGAAAGTCCACACGCAACGTTGCGGTTACGGTGTGTGAAAATTTTCAGCATTTTGCTGGTAAATTACTTAACCAGCGCAACTATCCGAGCACACAAAACCGGGTGACTGAAAAAAAGAAAACAAACCCTTCCTTTATTATGACAGATTTTTCCATGTCAACGATGACAGGTCTGCGTTTTACGTGAAACGCATGAATAAACGTGCGTTTAGACCGCGGAGTTCAACCTGCGTTCGTTGATTTCCGACAAGCTGACGGTCTCTTTTCCGTCATTGGTCTCGAAGAAGACACACTTGATCGAAATGGTAAGTTGGAAATTCAGTAAAAATTGCCGTAAAATCTGCTGAAAACACTGTAAGACCAGCGAATGACCAATACTATCATGTCGTTCTCGTTCACAGGCGTCCCACAAAACGTTCCGCATCAAGCAGAAGCTTGCCAAGAAGCTGAAGCAAAACAGACCCATTCCGCAATGGATTCGTATGCGCACGGGTAACACCATCCGGTAAGTGCCGCAACGATGCGTTGCTAAACATACCCTAGCTGTGATTGTGACTATGAAAATGTGTGACTAATCTACGCCTTTTTGTGTTCCGCCTGGCATTTCAGGTACAACGCCAAGCGCCGTCACTGGAGACGCACCAAGCTGAAGCTGTAAGCGACTCGTCTCCTCGTATTGTTTACCATCGAGTTCTACGCGCCATCGGTGTGAAGCCGACTGCTGTGCCGGTTTCGTCTTCTTTACCCACGCAAGAATTTGGTGTATTTTCAATATTAAGATGTTTGGAGGCTGTTCAGCGCAATAATGAATAAATAATTCATACCGAGCAAAACACCCCCAACAAACGCGACGAGTGTAAGTGATTCAGTGCCACGATTGCAGCGATTCTAGCGAGCTCTAGTCAATCAATCCTGCATATCCCATAAATCTTGACACGAACAGTGTTTAATCCTACTTGCGGAACATATCACATTTTATTTCCCTATCTTCGTGCAAATGGTCTTCGTCGGAAAGACACAGGAAATACAACTTTATTTCGCCCCATTAGCTGCTGTGGACATGTCCAGCTGGCGTATAGCTTCCTCCAACCGCCGACTTTCCTGTTGCATTTCCTCCAGATCTTGCCCAATCTGAGTCAAATTTACCGCTACGTTTCGGTCCTTTTCGTGCTCGATCTGATCTTCGAGCTCACGGACCTCCCGCTTTACGGTGCCGGTGTCCTGTACCAGCGCGATCAGCTCGCTACATTCGGTGTGCAATGCGACGAGCAGTATGTACGCACGCTTGCAGTACTCATCTCGCTTTGCATTTCGAAAGATTAGATCATCCGTTACGGTGAACTGACGATCGAGCTGACCAGTGATGGAATTGATCTCCTTCTGAAGGCTGCGCGTATCGTGTAGAATTTTATCGATATCGGTCTTCTGCTTGCGAATATTACCAACGATCTCCAGGATGCGGCTCGTGTATGCCGTGCGACTAACGGTTTTCCCCATCCGCTCGTACTCCTGCACCAGCCTGGCGTGCAGAGCGCTCTTCGTTTGCAGATCAACGATGACCTCCTCCGATTTGTGCCGTGCGGACTCAATTTGATCAACCACTTTCTGAGATTTGCTCTAAAAAAGAAACGGTTATTTATTCGCAAATGCGCCCAGAATTAGCAAAGAGAGGCGCCAATTCCCATTTTCACTTACGACTTGATCTGAATTTTTGGCTTGGTGTTCCTGCAGCGTGGCCATCAGCGGTGCACGGTGCGATTCCCATTGGCTTTGTAACTTTTTCATCTTCTCACCGGCGGCGGCAATGATTGACTCCAGTTTCGCCACATTCACCTCCGGATTCTCCAACAGAATGTGCGTTCGTTCTTTGATCTTCTTTTCCTCTTTTAACTTTTCGGTAACCTTCTCCAAAGCTTGCACGTTCTCGCCGACAACTGTACGTTTAGACTGGAGATCTCGCTGTTCCCGTTTAGTCTCTTCGATGGCCGTATGAATGGTTGCAATTTCTTGCTCAAGCATATCAACCTGATCAAAGCTGCTTGATGATGATTCCAGTTGTTCCAATTCTTCGGTAAGTGGAGCTTTCGATTTATGTTCCGCGTAATAGGCTTGCAATTTTAAAATAGATTCCTCTGCATTGGCAACACTTTCCGGCAACTTTCGATCTACTTCGTCCTTGTCCTCGTCCCAAAATCCGCTACGGCGTAGCCAGTATTCCTTAATTTCTGTCCAACGACCGCATCAAACAACACATGATCATTTATGGGAATTAGTCTGCTTTATCTCAACTTACCAGCTGTAACATCGCTTTGTGTTACGAAGGGAATGTTAGCACGATTGCGGTTTGTCCATCCCAGTGTCGAATTTCGCAGATCTAACGGGGACGGATCGGAGCGCCACGAACTTCGCAACTGTTGCCGCATATTTTCCAATATACGGTTTTCCAAATCCGTAACCCGATCGAAGGGTGCTTCCGGATCCGCCGCATCGGTTGTATCTTTGGGCAGTTGCTCGATGAGAAACATAAACACTCGTCGCACTTCAGCCACATTTGGGTAAAGGAACGTTTGATAGCCAATGTCTCGCCGATATCCCACGGCCTGGCAGGGAACAAAACGGAAGGATACATTAGCAAGTTATCGGAAGGGCGTAATGAACACAAAAACACGTACCGAACAAGCTTCCGCTAGCCGGGCGGTAACGGTAAACCTTTGTGCCATTCCGGGCGGAAGCGAATGTGGTAGATCCAGCGACGGATCGATTAGTAGCAAACATTTTGAAACGGTTCGAACTAACACAGAAGGCGTAAACTGTTCCAATACCTGTATATCTTCGTCCAGATCGCTGAAACAAGGAACGGTTCATTCGGTTAATCATTTCCATTTCACACATTCACAGGCGCTTACCAATCGATCTGACGCAGTGAGTGCAGAATAATATTGTCTATGTCATCCATAATGGTCCGATTCCGAGAAAGCACCTAGGGTAGATCGTTACTTCCGGTCCAATGTACAAGAAATGTTGCGAATGAAGCTATAGTTCTTCTTATCAGGCGGCGCACCTATCCTCTCGCCCCCTATTCTCTCCGGCAATCAGAACCAATTCGGATGATTGTTCAACGATGACGACGACGGCAGTGATAATGAACTCTTCCAACCATTCAATCTGTTTCATTTCACACGGAGTACATACTTCACGCAAATGGAACAAGCTGAGCGACGACAGTACGGTACATGGATCACTTTTCCAAATTTCCCGTATCAGCGTTCGCCCTCATAAATTAATGCCCCCGTCGCGAAGTCGTACAAAAGACCAGCGCAACTTACGTTTTGACGGCAGTCGTTTGTAAACATTTACACCAACACACAGACAGTTGCGTTTGACAGCAATGCATGCACGGAAATGCAGGCGAATGGCGGACGAGCATGAATTTTGAATTTTTCCACCGGAAATTTGAATTTTATTTGAGTCAGTTTTTAGTTGAGGTGTGTTTTATTTTACCTCTTTCTACACGTAATTGTTACGTACGCAGTATAATCTTCATTTTGGCAATTTGTATTCTAATTTCAAACTTTTATTAACGGATTTTTTCCGCCTCTGCATAGTTGCCTCGTGTTCGTACCTTGCTTTGCTCATTTCGAGAGGCTGTTCGCCTTCACTTCACTTATCCCTGTTAAAATCCCTACCAGTGTTCTATCTTTGCGTAAATATCGCAAAGTACGCAACTGTACAAAACAAACAAACACGCACACATGCAAAAGCATGATTGCACGCAATTATTATCCTTATCACTTGTGCCGATTGGTGCCTATCGAGGATCGGGGTTTTTAATTTAACAATGTTCATCCTTCATTTTGGTCAACGGTTTGGATTGTTTCCAAGTGAAAGCGGAACTAAAATGTATATGCTTTCGATTTCACGACAGCATCTGTCTCCAGCCCCAACTCCTGGGTGGATTAGATAGTGCAAAAAAACGCATGTGTATGTGAGTCCAGCACACGTGCACGACACACACAAAAACAACCTTACGCGCTCGTCATGGGCGACACGCTTCACCAGTCTTTCATTGCCGAAAGCGAACGGAAGGAAACACCAGTACTTACTGCGACGACCTAGTGTAACGCGACCCACCCACCAGTCCAATCTCCTCCACCTCTCTTGACTCTATCGGGTGTACGCATCGTCAGGTTCCAACTGCTTGTCCGATTTTTGTGTCTAGCCACGCCAGTAGACAATGAGCAGTGCTGAACCGCAGACGAAGAAATCGAAAATGGCTTCAAGTTTGGAACAACTGAAACAGTTCACCACGATCGTGGCTGACACCGGCGACTTTGAGGGTAAGTAGGAGTGGAAGCACATGGACATGGAGTGATTTTTGAGATTGAACATCTAGCAACCATATTGCTGTGGGAAGCGATCGATATTTGCAACAAAAAAAGCAGTATGTTGATTGTGTTTTCGCATTGTTCATCGCCAAACGACGATCAAGGTGACCGCTAAAAGGTGATACTCTCCAGGTTCAGAGCTTGCTTAGAGCCTTACGTACACAATCGC
Source organism: Anopheles culicifacies (assembly GCA_000473375.1). Lineage (NCBI taxonomy): Eukaryota > Metazoa > Arthropoda > Insecta > Diptera > Culicidae > Anopheles > Anopheles culicifacies. Next base: position 24,734 of record KI423089.1, on the reverse strand, counting down.
GATTCTGGAGCCGCTTTATTTCTGTCTCCATCAACAAGCATGGAACGCGACGCGACCGCGATGAGTTATCATTGCATTATCTCTTGCGTGTTCAATATACAGTATTTCCTCGAGTTACGCGGGTAACATATTCCTGCGAAACCGGAGTTCAATATCGTTTGATACGTTTTACGTTGATTTCGACATGCTACAGATTATCAAAAATGCAAAAACTAAACTTTACGAAAAGTATTTTTTTCTATCAAACATTTTTACAACTTTTAGCAGATGTTTTATCCGAAGCTGTCTATATCGCGATCCGCGTAGAGACTAAACTAAACTAACTTGATAATTTCGCTTGTTATACTACACACAACATATATCTCTCAATAGTTTTTCGTTTGTCGAAAGTTTCCAAAATCCAACATCGAATCATTTAGTTGCTCCATTTAGCCAGCATGACCACATGAGCACACCAACACATATGAGCATTACCACCACGATCCCTCGTTGCGTTCAAACTCAGGCGATCGTGCTGTAGAGGTCAAACAGTTATTTCCTTTCACCGCGTGTGCAAGCTTTGTACGTACCCATGAACCACACAACGAATGGAATGAAACGTACCGGGACGAAGGACACGCTTGGACCGAAAGGACGGTTGCGTTAATCTAATTATTTATAACCTTATTCCTTCCAGCAATGAAAACGTATAAACCCACCGATGCAACGACGAATCCTTCGCTGATTTTGTCTGCAGCCGGCATGGAACAGTATCAGCATCTGATCGAAAAAGCCGTCAAACATGCCAGACAGCCGGAAGTGGAGTAATAGGAGATGCCACGATAAAATTGGACGTTATTGTTTTAACTCTTCTTGGTTTTTTATTCTTTTCTGCAGTCTCGGCATGGACTTTAAGGTGCAGGAAGCGGTTAACATGCTGCTCGTGTTGTTTGGCTGCGAAATCCTAAAGCTGATACCGGGTCGTGTATCGACCGAGATTGATGCACGCCTATCCTTCAACAAGGAAGCATCGATCGAACAGGCACTGAAGCTGATCGCCATGTACGAGCAGTTCGGTGTAAAGCGGGATCGCGTGCTGATCAAGTTGGCTTCCACCTGGGAGGGTATTCAGGCGGCGAGCGTGCTGGAGAAGGAGCACAACATTCATTGCAACCTGACACTGCTGTTCTCGCTACCGCAGGCCGTTGCCTGTGCAGAAGCAGGTGTCACATTGATTTCACCTTTCGTGGGCCGTATCCTTGACTGGTACGTGGCTAACACGGAAAAAAAGACGTACGAACCCAATAAGGACCCGGGCGTAATGTCGGTGACCAAAATTTACAACTACTACAAGAGGTTCAATTATAAAACCGTCGTCATGGGTGCTTCATTCCGCAATGTGGATGAAATTATGGAACTGGCCGGGTGCGATCTGCTCACCATCAGCCCGAAGCTGCTGAGCGATCTGGAGAAGAGCACCGTACCGGTCAAATGTAAACTTAATGCCGATAATGCTAAATTCGCAAATCTGGAAAAAATCGACATGGATGAGCCTACGTTCCGCTGGATGTTAAATGAGGATAAGATGGCAACCGACAAACTGTCGGAAGGCATTCGCAAGTTTGCTGCCGACACCCGTGAACTCGAAACAATGCTTCGAGATTTATTGAAGGTTGTTGAATAAGAAAAAGCAGCTGCATATTTGTGCAAAAATCGTTGGATAAGGGAAATTGTTAAAATTGAACTTATGCGTGCTTCTTGGTGAAGTCTGCTGTTTCTTTATTTTTGTGTGTTTCATTTTTTCTTGGAATAAAATTGTTCAAATATTTTGATATATAACTTAACTTGTGTTACATCTAAAATTAATTTGCTTTTAACTCCACATATCCGCTTATTCGCCATCTGCTAACGTATCGTACGAAACTGTGAAAACTCTAACGTGCTAAACTTTCCGTGATGTTCCAGCGGATACTGTGAGCCTTCGGTAGGCGAGTGTATCCGTATCTGGCGCATATGCGTATCTCTACCGTTCTGATGATTGCTAATGACCGCTATCTGTATCATGAACGTGCACATGGGCATTTCCTCATGCTCCTTGATAGGGATACATACCCAACCGGACGGTTCGCAGAGATCGACTACTTCCACTTCCTGCAAATCATTAAAATGCATACCGCAGCGAATCGATATCCGACTCGGGGTGTAGCTTTCGTCCAGCTTGTAATCGGAGTAGATGTATATCTGGCTGACTGTCGTCTTACGGTGAAACTGAATGTTTACCAGATGTGGTAGCTGTCCATCCGACTGCCAGTAAGTTTCCATCGAATTGTCGCGTAACTGATCGACGCCAAAACCTGTGCGTACGAACAAACATGTGTGAATCGGGGAGAGAGTCATTATAACGGTGCATAATAATACCTGGTTTACACGATGAAAGACTCCATACTGCTTGTGCACCAACTTCGCGCACAGTGCCCGACCGTTCCTCGGTAATCGGACACACATTAGCACCCATTTTAACACTCATTTTGTTTGTGAAAACGTTAACTAACCAGCGCCTTTCTTGAAATGCCGCCTGCTATGTTTACGTTTATTTTTGTTGTAACCGGCAAGCTGCGTCTAGAAATGTCATCAATCACAACGGACGCAGCCATAATTGCAAGCTGTCAGTTTGTGACGCAGCCCAAAAATCACCACTTGAGAGCCACTGGCAACATAAATTGATCGTGAAGATCGTACGGTTCGTGAAGCGGAAAAAGAAAGTTTAGAGCATAAAGTAAGACGATTTTAGTTTAAGTACACGGTTTTGCGTGGGGTAAATGTAGCTACTGTTCTTATTGTCAAAAGTATTTCCTTTTAGTACGAAGAAATTGAAGAAAGACGAATCGTGTATGTTTACAATTGATCATATGTTTTGTGTTTGTGCATATTGCAAATAACGCATTACACAAGATGCACCGAAAGTCTGATCGTGGTGCATAACAAACAAAAACCGTTGCAATAGGCTACGAGATATTTATCGCCATTTACTTTATTTATCTTCGGTGCATTGGCAGACAACGAAGCAGTGCAATAGAAGTGCGTGGCACGCGCGGTGCAAAGTCCTGCGTCTCACCATTGTTATCAGATAAGGGTGGGTATGCTGGGGTTAAGGGGAAAGAGATAGCATGCTTGTCGAGCCGCTGATTGCCTATGAACCTGACGCGAGGGGGCTGGTTCGCATAAACCAGTCGCGCAATTTTTAGTTTACCGTAGAACGTCAACCAACGTGGATGCGTACCATCGACCAGTCTTGCGTATTTATTCATTCATACGCCTATCGTGTAGGGTCATTGGCATAAGTCAACGCGATCGGGTAGCAGCATCGAGTAGTGGTGCGTACGTTAACCGTATGTAATTACTCTTTGCGCGTTCGTGCTTCTAGAAGTAAATTAGAAAAAAAAACTACTCGTTGCAAAGATGCCGGCATCCACGGTAAACAAGGATCTGCAGTCCGAGCGGGATAAGGGTAGCTTCGACAAGAATGAATTCACCCTCTGGTGGGTTGGAGGCAAGGAAAAACTGAAGGAAAAGCAAGATCTAGGTAAATATGCAAATAGTTACTTGCAAAGTGGCGAATGGAATAGAATTAATTCTCAAAATCACACTGGCGCAACTGAATGTACACATTCGAGATTGTTCCTGTTGTAAGATTTGAACGTCTTTTTGCTTATCTTGTCAGCTTGACGGTACGATTGCTGGAGAGATAGATTTGGCCAAATAATGTTATCGGCTATCTGGCACTAGCTTTCGTTGGAGTAACGTACACCAAAGATAGTGAAAATTTCATCTCAAAATTTGACGACTCATTGCGCAGATAAATCGAGCACCCAAAACAAAATAATAAAACACACATTCGCACAACAACACATTACCCTCCAGAAGGTCATCCAAATTGAAGGTTTCCAAAACTGCAAAAAGAGGTTGATCCTCCACGTGATGTTTCTCCTTTTTTGCTTCCATAAACTTATGCTTTCAATTCGCTTTTCAGAAAGGTTTCTTGCCAACGATCCAGACTTCCACAACGAAACACCGATTCATTTTCTTTCCCACAAGGAACTGTACGAGGAAACGATTCGGCAAGCGACGGCCATCTTCCGTAAAGTGCGCAAATTCCATGAAGATCGTGGCAATGGTGACCCGTCCAATTATATGTAGGGGGATAACTCGATATCCGACCGTGTGTTTTTAGCAAGCGATTTCACTTATAAAGTGCCGGTTGTTGCTTTTCAGGCAAATTCTCGGTGGACTGCTGGGCAATGGTATCATCCGGCAGGGCAATCCGTTGGGTATCCATTTTGCCATGTTTGTACCGGCATTGTTAGGCCACGGTTCACCGGAGCAACAAGCGGAATGGTTACCGCGTGCGCTCAAATGCCAAATGTTGGGCACCTATGCGCAAACCGAGCTTGGCCATGGTACGTTTCTCCGTGGGCTAGAAACGACCGCTACGTACGATGAGCGTACGCAAGAATTTGTCCTGGAAAGCCCAACGCTAAGCTCGTACAAATGGTGGCCGGGTGGATGTGAGTTGAAGTAACGAAATATTCTGTGACAATCTGCAGCTCATAGCTAATGATTTTATCCCGTTCATTTCAGTGGCACACACGGTCAACTACTGTGTGGTGATGGCGCAACTGTTCTCCAAAGGGAAGTGCCACGGTATTCAACCGTTCATCGTGCAGCTACGGGACGAGGAGACACATATGCCAATGAAAGGCATCGTCATTGGTGAAATCGGTAACAAGCTGGGCATGAACGGTGTGAACAACGGTTATCTGGGATTTGAAAAAGTGCGCATTCCCCGGAAGAACATGCTTATGAAGAATGCCAAGCTGCTAGCGGACGGTACGTTCGTAAAGCCACCATCGCAAGCACTCACCTACGGTACGATGATGTTCGTGCGAGTAATAATTGTGCGCGACATCGCACACCATCTGGCAAAGGTGGCCACCATAGCCGTGCGGTATTCGTGCGTCCGTCGCCAAAGTCATATTAATCCGGAGTAAGTAGGCACCCGGTGAGCACGCGTTTGAAGCTAGACTATACATTAACCATTTGCTAATCACACACAGTCAGCCGGAAGTGCAGGTGATCGATCATTTGACGCAGCAGTACAAGCTGTTCCCCGCGATTGCAAGAAGCATCGTTTTCAAGCTAACCTCGGACAACCTCTGGGAAATGTACAACCAGGTGACGTCCGAGCTGGATCAAGGTAATCTGGAACGCTTGCCGGAACTGCACGCGATAGCCTGCTGTCTGAAAGCAGTCACCACGGCTGATGCAGCCAAGAGTGTGGAAACTCTCCGTATGGCATGTGGTGGACATGGATACATGACATGTGCCAACTTCTTCAATATCTACGGATTTGTTACGGCAGCATGTACCTACGAGGGTGAAAATACGGTCCTGTTGTTACAGACTGCTAGGTAAATGTGACGCACACAGTACAAAGTGTGTCGGTAAAGTAAGCTAACGTTGTTTTACATTTACAGATATCTAATCAAGGTTTGGAACCAGGCACTCAAGGGACAACCACTAGGTCCGACGGTGCAATATCTGAACAGCTTTATCCAGAACAGAAGCAATCGCCATCCCTGGATTGATACCGTGCCCGGCATAGTGAAGGCATTGCAAACCGTTGCAGCTGGGTGTGTATATCGTCGTTTAAAAAGAGAAATCATCAATTAACTTGATCTTTCAATGTTAATTTTTAAAGCAAACTGCGCTTAGCAAACGAACATATCGAACAGCGCAAAAAGGCGGGTTACACGCATGAGGAAGCGGCCAACCTTACATCCCTTGAGTTGGCACAAGTCGCCGAAGCTCACTGCCGTGCCTTTTTGGTGCAGTCCGGCTACGATATGATCGAGAAGCTCTGCCAAAAGGTTTCACCCGCTTTGGCAAAGGTGATGCGTACCATCGGTGAACTGTACGCATACAATGAAGCGCTCGACTCAGTTGGAAGTCTTGTGCGGGTAAGCTATTTTACTCTATGTCTGTTCAATTTTATTCACGCACCATTTAATTCGTACATCATTGTGCTATGCTTCAGTTTACATCGATTAGCGAGAGTGACATTAATCGGCTGCAGACAAAACTGGAAGCGGCACTGTTGGCGATTCGACCGAATGCGGTTCACATTGTTGATGGATTTGATATACCCGACGTTTTGCTTGGGTCGCCCCTCGGTGCTTACGATGGAAACGTGTACGAGCGGCTCTACGAAGAAGCACAAAAAAGTCCTTTGAACAAGGTGAGCCATGTGATATTAAATACTTTCCGGTTGTTTTTAAACGCTCAACTGTTCTGTACTGCTTTCAGGAACCGGTTAACAAATCATTTCATCTATATCTGAAACCCTTCATGCGTTCGAGCTTGTAATCATTGTTCGAACGTGTTACTACCGCATGAGGGTGTCTCGTTTGGTGCTATGAAAAATTATTTTATATTGGGGTTACGGGATTGTTATTCAGTTTGGAACAAATAAATACGTTTATTTAAAATTTAAAATTACCATAAAGCTTCCTACCAGCAAGAACAGCAAGTGGCGCGTAAAAAAATTGAAATTGAAAAAAGAATCTTCCATTACAATTCGCCACGTGCCGCAATCCTATTTAGAGTACACAGCACGAGAGTATAAACGACGCCCCACATAGTGTTGACGTTTACTGCAGTGGGGTAAAGTGTGTAAATAAACAACAGCAATGGGGAGAAGCAAAAACATGCAATGCTGCGAACAGATTACGCATTACTTAACGGCTCCACGCTGGGAGGGGGATGCTCGTATGTTGTATTTGTGTAGCACGAGCGCTAAGAAAGCTGTAAGCATCATCGATAGGTTAAGCCCCATCGGAGGATGATAGTTAGTTTTTTGTCTGCTGCGCGGAGTGAACGTTCGGTTCGTGGTGTATGTTCGCGGAAGTGCTTGCAACGAGTTTGATAAGTGCTTATCTGTGTCGTTTGTACCAAAACCATTCTTGAAATAGCGATAAATACATCCGTTAGCAAACCGATAACCGTTGATTACGATCGAATGTAAAGGTTTAGAAGAGAAAAACAAGCCTCTCCATACACACTCAACAGGCCAGTGTTTCGCACGATTATTTTTCATGATGAATTAACAATCTGCAAGGAGGACGTGAGACGTTGCAGGACATCCACAATTACCACGATCCAAAGGTCAATCCATGATTCGATCGTAAGCGAGCACAACACAACGAGGCAGCGCTATCTCGTCGTTGCGTACGCGCGCAAGCACTAATCGCATCACAGGAGAGCGACACAGGGCGACACCACCCAACGGAACACACGTTCCCACACGGTCTGTGGCGCAATTTCAGTTCATCGATAGCATTCACCGTACTCGGCCATTCATTTCGATCGCTCGTACTTGCACTTTCTGAGCCCTTTTGAGCGTTCGCAAGTTTAGGAGAAAGTACGTGTACGCACCATTACGCCACCGTTTAGCATTCGGCAACGGTTACAAGCAAAAAAAAAAGAGCACCGAGATGCCTTCGAACAGTGGAACCATCAACAAAGACCTACAGGCGGAGCGGGACAAGTGTACGTTCAACAATGAAGAGTTCACCCTCTGGTGGGTCGGTGGTGAAACAAAGCTGAAAGAGAAGCGATTCCGAGGTAAGAAGGGAAAGGGAGGAAATGAAGCAGAGGGGAGAAGTTGCCAACTGAAGAGAGGGGGGCACACCGCTTTTGTGAAGGCCATCAACAGAAAGTGGCACATGGGTACAGTTTTGCAGCTTCGACCGAAGAAGCATAAGATTCGGACATGGTGCTGCTCTATGTTTTGTGTTTTCTTCACACATCTCGGAACCGGTCTGGGATGATGCAAGTAGATGGTTCTAGAGCGATAGTAATTAAAGTATAGTACACGTTTAAAGGTGGGAAGCCGTTGAGGCTTGTTGCAGTCTCCTCATGAGATGCAGATAATACGCCACAAGTAAGCTGCTACGCACGCTGCCGGAGATGCTGTATGTCTTTTATTACTCGCTAAACGATATAAATGATATTTCTCTTAAATATTCAAGTTGATTGAACGTTTCAGGAACTTTTAAACAGCACTTCATCAGTTTAGATGACGGTTTCCACAGTTTAAGCTTTGTATAAAAATATTGCATCTTTGTTCTTTGTGGCAGTGCATTGCAATGCCGGTTTGGTTTATTTCATATCAAATCAGCTATCCGCTATCGAATCTCATTCGGGGCATTCTCCTGTATGCAGAACTGACTATCCTGTTGCGGATACAATTCAAGTTTCGAGTGCCAGAAATGGCAGGCCAAGACCTCTCGAGGTTGTACAGCCACAAAAAAAAAGAAATCAGCTATTAAGCTCCATTCAAGCGCGCTGGAAATACTTAATAAGCTATGAAGCTTAGTGTCACCTTTAAATCCATTTAATTCATCTGTGTGTGTTATTGTCTGATCTTTTCACTTTTAAATCATTTTAGGCTTCCAAATCACACACACACAAAACGTTTCGGTGGCCATTTTTTCTAAATTCCGGCTCACACCTTCTCAGCGGTCAAGGGCTGAAGTTCAATGTTTGCCTACTTCTCTGTCGTTATCGTTCGCGCTAAATCTGCTTAGTAGATACCTTTAATTGCGCTAATCGCTTGCTCCGTATTGTTACTGTGCGTACTTACTGCAAGTCATCGTTATTTT
>KI423089.1:0-15935 GCA_000473375.1 Anopheles culicifacies | reverse complement strand
TTAATAAGCTATGAAGCTTAGTGTCACCTTTAAATCCATTTAATTCATCTGTGTGTGTTATTGTCTGATCTTTTCACTTTTAAATCATTTTAGGCTTCCAAATCACACACACACACAAAACGTTTCGGTGGCCATTTTTTCTAAATTCCGGCTCACACCTTCTCAGCGGTCAAGGGCTGAAGTTCAATGTTTGCCTACTTCTCTGTCGTTATCGTTCGCGCTAAATCTGCTTAGTAGATACCTTTAATTGCGCTAATCGCTTGCTCCGTATTGTTACTGTGCGTACTTACTGCAAGTCATCGTTATTTTGCGTTCTCTGGCTATAGCAGTTGTTGTTGCAGCACAAGATAATCTTTCAAGTGCGGCCCAGAAAAGTGAATCGATGTTGGGCGAACCACATAACGCGTTGTAGAGAAGGAAATTTAAAAAAAAAAACCGCTCCACTGAATAATCGTTGCAGACGGCTTATCAATACGGTCAAGGGAATTGTTTGTCTGTGCGTAAATTGTAAGTTTTCTATTTTGTTTTGACTCCAACTCCTTTTCTCGTCCAAACAGAGGACTTCTTTCTCAATGATCCCGAGCTGCAGGAGAAAGTGCCTCTGCACTTCCTTTCCCACAAGGAGCTGTACGAGGAATCGGTTCGTAAGGCTACGGTTGCGTTCCGTAAGGTTCGCAAGATGCAGGAGATGGGACAGGACGGTGTGGACAACTACTCGTAAGTATCTCCAAACGGTTGGATGTTTAGAGTGTAGTACAATCGGTTCTACTTTCTTCTTTCAGTGCCTTGTTAGGTGGACTGCTAGGGACGGGTATTCTAAAGCAGGGTAACCCACTAACGGTCCACTACGTGATGTTTCTGCCAGCTATTCTCGGCCATGGCACACCGGAACAGCAGGCCGAGTGGTTCGGGCGCGCTTGGAATTGTGAGGTGATTGGAACGTACGCCCAAACCGAACTCGGGCACGGTACGTTCCTCCGGGGGCTGGAAACTACGGCCACGTACGACGAGCGTACGAAAGAGTTCGTACTTCACAGTCCAACGCTGACGGCGTACAAATGGTGGCCAGGAGGATGTATGTATGCTGCGATTACGGTCAACAGAACGCGTGCGCTATAATCTTCCATTCCATTCCAGTGGCACACACGGCCAACTATTGTGTGGTAATGGCCCAACTGTTTTCCAAAGGAAAATGCCACGGTATTCAACCGTTCATCGTGCAGCTGCGTGACGAGGAGACGCATATGCCACTGAAAGGCATCACGATCGGTGAGATTGGCAACAAGCTGGGCATGAACGGTGTGAACAATGGTTTCCTTGGCTTCGATCACGTGCGCATTCCCCGGAAGAACATGCTTATGAAGAACGCCAAGCTGCTGGAGGACGGAACGTTCGTTAAGCCTCCATCGCAGGCCCTCACTTACGGCACGATGATGTTCGTTCGAGTCGTGATTTGTCGCGATATGGCGGCTTACCTTTCCAAAGCGGTAACGATCGCAGTGCGCTATTCGGCCGTACGCCGTCAGAGCCACATCAATCCGGAGTAAGTCATCAGCGGATAACGAGTTAGAAAAATGGATCTTCAGCTAACCTATTTGCTTATCTAAAATTTGTGGTTTAGCCAACCAGAAGTGCAGGTGATCGATCACTTGACGCAGCAGTACAAGCTGTTCCCGGCACTTGCTAAGAGTATTATCTTCAAGCTCACCTCGGACAATCTGTGGGAGATGTACAACCAGGTGACGTCCGAGCTGGATAAGGGTGATCTGGAGCGGTTGCCAGAACTGCACGCGATTGCATGCTGTCTGAAGGCGATTACGACGGCGGATGCTGCTACCGGTGTGGAGGTTTGCCGACTGGCATGTGGTGGTCACGGTTACATGACGTGCTCCAACTTTTATGGCACTTACGGCATGGTAACGGCCGCTTGCACGTACGAGGGCGAAAATACGGTGCTGCTGCTGCAAACTGCACGGTACGAAATATCTCTTTCTTAGTGGAGTCAATCGAATTGCTAACGTTCCGCATCTTCTCCCAAAAGATATTTGATGAAAGCGTGGCAACAGGCCCTTCGTGGACAGGAATTGGTACCAACTGTACAGTATCTGGGACGGTTTCTGAGCAGCAAAACCCGACGCATGGAATGGGACGACTCGATCGGAGGCATCATTCGCGCATTGCAAACCGTTGCTGCCGGGTAAGCGATCGTATTCGTCGCCGTGACGGTTGGATGTAGAACCGATGGTATATTTTGCACCCTTATGTTGTCCCCCGATGTTTGTAGCAAGTTGCGCTTAGCTGCGGAACATATTGAGCAGCGCCAGAAGGGTGGTGCCACGCTGGAGGAGGCAACCAACCAAACCTCGATCGAGCTGGCCCGTACTGCCGATGCACACTGTCGCGCATTCCTGGTACAATCCGGATACGAGATGATCGAAAAGGGTTGCGAAATGGTTTCGCCTGAAGTGGCCAAGGTGTTGCGTACGATTTACCATCTGTACGCGTACGATGAAGCACTTAAGGCACTTGGCGATTTGCTGCGCGTAAGTATTCGTTTGTAAGTATCTCGTTTGCATGTGTCTTACTTTCGCCTGTTCGTTTAATTCTGCACAGTTTACCACCATTTCCGAGAGCGACATCAATCGCCTGCAAGCCAAGCTGGAAGGAGCACTAGCTGAATTACGTCCGAATGCGGTCGGCATCGTCGATTCATTCGACATCCCGGATGGCGTGCTGGGATCACCGCTCGGCGCATACGACGGAAACGTTTACGAGCGGCTGTACGAGGAAGCGAAAAAGAGTCCTCTAAATCAGGTAAGTGAAGCGCAATAAGACGATTGATTGAAACATCCAATACATACTGCTGCTTCTTTCCTTCCAGGAACCGGTCAATCAATCATTCCACATGTATTTGAAACCGTTCATGAAATCTAGCCTGTAGTTCTTTATGCGGTAAACATCGTCGCTTTGAAAAATTCTGGTGATAGGCGAACGTTTGCTTAATGTCCAATTTTATGAACTGCTACTGAGGGAGGTATCCTGTTTTTATAGACATATTTTACCACAAAACCAAGGGGGCCGCATATTTTACTATGCAATTGTTAAATATAATTATGTGATATGGTAAGGAATGAATGGAATCGATTTTAAACCCCGAAACATCACCGCGTGTAGTAAGTATATAAGATACAGGTTATTTATTTTAATCGAATACAATTTTGCACAGTTGTGTGATTCATTAACATGCAGCAAATTTCGACATACAAGGCGCACCATCAAGTAACGACTCAAACTGTGCCCGCTGGTGCTCCTTCTTCCCAGGAATGCTTCGATGGCAAATAATAATAATTGGGGAGCACACATCAGTGATCGACCCGTGTTAACATCGATTGTTTGCAGCAGCAAGAGAAAACGGCGATAAAATCTAAACAATGACAAAACAAATTATACAACCCTTACCACACATACATGCACCCACATTCTCTCGTCCGCTCCGTCCGTTTTTTTTGTGAGAGTAGTTGTGGGGGTCCATTTTTAACTTCACCGGGGGGGATAGTTTATGTTGCGCAGGATAACAAAACAATACACACTTCTCTTCACTGTTCCTTCTTGTTGAGCGAGCTGTAGCTTGGTGGTGGTTCCTAAAACGAAACATTAATTTATCAGTGCGTGCGTTTTGCTTTCCAGTTCCCCCCTCTTATGTGGATCATTGGATTGAAGAGGGATTTCATGTGGTTGCGAAACTCACGTAGTATGCCGGAGGTGGAACGTACGCCGTCTGTGGTCTGTTGGGATCGTAGTATGCACTTTGTGCCGCTTCCGCTTCCTTCGAGTCTGTCGGGAAAAAGGGAAAGAAATGTGTGAATCACTTTGAAGTCGATTTAAAACATAGTCATTTTTCCTTCCTTCTTTCTTCCTTTCTTCCGACTGGAATTCTTTAAGAAAAATGTAATGATTGATTTGCTTTAGATTTTTTGCGTCCTTTGGGAATCAAATTGATGCTTGCCCATAAAAGGAAGGCCGAAGGGAATGATGGTATGTTGATAAGCCACTGTATCCATCAGTGGTTTTTGGCATGATGGATTAGTTCAGATCAGATGGAAACAACAAATCCAGTCTCACTTCATAGTTCTTCGTGAAGAGCCACTTAGTGACCTTACTTATACCGCATTTTAAAATATATTAGACCAGTGGGTTGGGCGCCTTCGTCTGTCATTCCGTTATTTCTGTTGTGACGGACGGATCATCGTTCTGGCCTACTACACTCCCTGTGTAAAGATTGCTTAAAAGGTTTTTACGAAATGGGCCGTCCGGTACCAGACCAGCTAGTCCAATTCGTTTCACATTAATGAAATAATCGTATGACTTTTAGATCTTTTCTTAATTATAGTGGCTATTTCATTCTCCTTTCACCCATAAAATCCTAGCTTCAAACGATGTGACAGGTGTTTTGAATGGAGATGTTTCCATAGGCTGTAGAAAGGCCGATTGACGGCTAGTAGCGCACAATAGCGCGTATTCCAATATCTATATTATTATCGATGCTGTCCTTTCACCTAAGATAGGTAAAATTATGGACGACTTCAAAAGTACTGTCCCCTGCCAGTAAATTACGCCTTTTGCTTACAAGGGCAAGTAGCATATTCCAAAAGTTTTCCTTCGTTTACTTACTTGCTGGTGGCTGCGGTGGCGCTGTAAAGCCCATGGCACCGCTCGACGGTCCCGGTTGCGGATAACCACCCTGCGCGACGTTCCCATTCGGATAGCCTGCACCCGGTCCGGCAGCGAATCCAGCCTGTACCGGATAACCTCCCGTTGCTGGTGGATGCGGATAACCACCGGCAAACTGTTGCTGCTGCTGCGGTGGCGGGTAACTGTAGCCAGGCGGACCCTGCATGCCGCCCTGCATGATTCCCGGGTATGGTGGGGGACTGTCGTGCATGTAGATCGAGTTGGGTTGCGGCTGTTCGGGGAAAACGGATGAACCCGGTACCCAGCCGTAACCGTACGGGTTCGGGGTGTAAGCGGGCGGCGGTGCCGCGTACCATTCACCACCGGGCGGGGTGTACGGTGGCGGCGGTGCATTACCCGCATTCCGCTGTGCAATAGAGGCCGCCCTCAGCATCGCCTGCCCGAAATCGATCGCTCCACCGTGCTTGAAAACAATCTTGAACTTCGCCTCGCCCTCCCAGTTGCCGTTCTGCTGTGCCTGAACCTTGCCCTTGATGTAGTTCGCCCCGAAGACGGGTTGCTCTATCTCGACCTCACGCATTGATACGAACGGCATGCTGAACGAACGGAGTGCGTCGGTGTCACTCTTGCTGTTGTAGATGACCCGGTGCGTAGTCAGGTAAACACGACCCTGCTTGCTACCCTTCATCGCTCCATTGTTGTGGCCCGAGAATTCAATCGTCACATGATCGCTGAAGATTAGTATTCTGCAAACAACGTAAAAAAACAATGACCGCTATGAATGTTGCACTATGCACAACCCGTGGGCCATACACAATCGAGAATAGTGTGGAAAAATCCGGAAAATTCTTCATCACACCTACTCGCTCCCAGTGGTACTCGTATGCATGGTGTTGTGTTTACGTTTCGGGTGAAAATTGGTAGAATAGAAATCATTGTGGCAAAAACTTACCCTTCGGCGGCGTGTATCAGTACGCCGTTGTTGGCGTGTGCAGTGTTTAGCGACATTTTTGCTGTTCAAACTGCTTCCAAGAAAACAAACACGATTTCCCAATATTATGCCTGCTAGAACAATGCGAATACAATATATCGTCAGTTGCTAATTGTCACGCTTATCGCGCTGATGATGTTGAACTGGGTGATGAGTCACTCGTTGCAGTAGCTACACAATCTTTTTTTATTCTTGATGATGTTAATGATGGTTCTGTTTGTTTTTGTATTTCAATTGTGCAGCCAATCCCGCTTGCACACACAGTCGAACCTGCTCCCGTTCGCTATTCACTGTGTTGTAATACAATTTAGCTAAAAACTGGTAACGATTTCCCTAAATGAAGGATTGAAAGAAATGCGTGCTAGTTGCTGCCACTAAAATAAAACTTTTACTTCTCTACGCACCAGATTAACGAGAGGAATGCGCTGAGGAGATGAGTAAACCCAAATAAACGACGAAAACACGTCAGTCGCACTGCGGGCGACCAAACGGTGCGACTGGTTGACAATTGTCGATATTTGTATCTAATTTGTCGTGTATAAATTGCTATCAAAAACTAAAAGCATGCAATCCTTTTTATCTCAATTTTAATTAAAAAATGAAAACAATAATAACTTCCTCCATATCATATCAAAATCATTAAAAAATGAAACTGTTTAATTTTTACGATCCCACAGCTCAGTGTGCGTGAAGTACCAGAACAACAAAGAGCTGTCAAACGGCGGCGGCTAATTTTGAATGTTCGGCCGCTCGTGCGGCTAATTTTTGCATACCCCCAAAACGGTGAAAGCGATAAATTGTTATGTTATTGCGCTTTCTAATCAAGTCCGTTAAGTTATTTGACTAATTTGTAACATTTTCGATTTGGTTTCACTTTTATGGCGTTTGGTGTATGATTGTACACAGATGTGATTTATTCAAAAGTTAAATAAAATATATTTTTACACTCATAATTTGCGCAACCGTGATATGTTACAGCGAAAATTAAAAGTGCTTCGATATTATACATGCATCTGATTTCCAAAATATTCATATCGTTCGCGTCGATTCAAATGGAGCAGCATGGTTGTTTTGAAACTGACAATCCAGCACATTCCAGCAGCACGGCTTCCGCTTTCCGCTTTCACCACAGAACAAAAGAGAGAACGTCAAGCAAAGACAGAGACAAACAACGCTTTCTTGAGAAGAAAAAAAACCCGTTCCGTTTCTGTATGAAATGGAACGGCAAATAGGGGGGAATCGTTTTTCACGCGCTCTCCGTCACCGTCGACGCCGCGTGTTCATGCGCAGGACGCATTTCGCGAGCTGCTGCGTGTGCTGGGAAAACAGAAACATAAATATATCTTGTCATAGCTCTTTTTTCCCTGCACCTCGACGGTGCGCTGGAGGTTTCGTTTTCGCACCGTTTGCATTTAACTGAACTAAAGGTAAGGTACGGTGTAATAAGAGCGTTTTGCTAAACATTCCTTCTCCTTATCGTTAGCTTCGTTTGCTGATCCACCTTATATTGGTGGTGGGAAAGGTAGTGCTAAAACGAACGAACAAAAAAAGAGTGTGTCAAACTTGTACAAAATGTCCTGTGCAAAGAATACTATCCCGATAGCGTTTCGTGCTCGGTGTTACTGTGGTGTTTCACATCCGAATGGTGGTCGTTCGATGCCCGGTGCTGCTAGAAATCGGTTCCATTCGCGTGCCAAACAGTGATTTCCCAAACACTAGAAGGTAAAATATAACGAGAAAAAAAGAACACAATGCTATCGATTGCGTACAGTGACCTTTACGGTGGCGGAATAGTGCGTATGGGATAAACGGTGCAAAATACCGCACAGCAGGCGACGCCATCGTGAAGAAAGGATGAACGTGAAAAATCGAAACGATCGAAACGTTTTCTGTGTGTGTGTGCGTAGGAACACCTGCCGGGTATCCGGCATTACCGACGCGGTACACCATCCAGAGCAATTTAAATCAATGCCCACCCCCGTACCGTGTCCCGCTCTGGTGTAGAAACACTTGACTAGTACATACTGCTGTCCGCGGTTCGCGATTCGCTAGGAGGTGGGAGGGTTGCAACCGTTCCGACAACAGCTGCGGGCGGCTGAGCTGTGTTGGGCGTTTGGGAAAAAGGTCACGAGGCCGGAACGATGATGGAAGCGTCAGAAAATGGGAGCAGCACCGGTGGTGCTGGTGGAGGTGGTGGAAGTAATGGAGGCGGACACACCTCATCCTACGAACCGCTGGAAGGGCGTCGTACCTTCGACACATCCGACAGTCCCGAGCTGGATGGCGGAGGACCACCAAAGGATCGGAGGCGACTTGTGTTCTTTGCCCTCATGACGGCCGGTGTTGGTTTCGTGCTTCCCTATAACAGGTGCGTACGTATCCATCGATGCATCTGTGTGTGTGTGTATGTCCGTGTGTGTAAAAGAATGTAAAATATACCCATGTGTGCGCGCGTTTGTGTGTGTGCGTGGATTTTAAATCAGAGATATCCTTAGTACAGCTGCACTCGTTTCGATTACGGCATCGCTTTCGTCTGAGTGCAGGCGTACTAACATCCTTCACGTACACTTGCACCTGTGTCATCGATTCTTCCGATCGATCCCGATCTCATGTATGCTTTTGGTTATCCCTACTGTATAGCTTTATAATCGCCGCCGACTACTGGCAGTCACGGTTTCCCGGTCAATCGGTTGCATTGGACATGTCTATGACTTACATCATCGTCGCACTGGCGACGGTGCTGTTGAACAACGTGTTTCTCACACTGGCACCCTTCCGGGTTCGGGTGGCCTTTGGTAGGTATCGTCTCAATCGTACTCCACATGTGTGATTGACTTTAATACGTATTTCCCCTTTTTTTGTTCCTAACGCAACAGGCTATGCCGTTTCCTTCACGACGCTCGTATTTGTGGCGCTGTGCGAAGTCGCGTGGCACATGTTCACCGCCAAAACGGCTTACTCGGTCAATCTCGCCGCCGTGTCGCTTGTTGCTATGGGATGCACAATCCAACAGTCCAGCTTCTACGGGTTTGCGAGCATGCTGCCCAAACAGTACACCCAAGCAGTGATGGCAGGCGAAAGTAGGTCCCTTCGAACGTTTCCTTTCCACGACAGCTCCCAAACACAACCCAATCATTTGATCGCCTTGCTGGTTTACAGGTTTGGCTGGATTTTTGGTATCTTCCAACAGGGTCGTCACGAAGCTGCTGATCAAGAGTGACCGTGCCTCGACCGCTATCTTCTTCCTCACCTCGACCGTGTACATTGCGTTCAGCTACGTACTACACTCCATCACAACACACTCCCCGTTCGTGCGGTATTATATGAAGGCCTGTGCCAAAATCGTCCTCCGTCCGGACGATGATCACACACTGGTAAAAGACGTTCTGCGGCTCCTCTCTACATCTTTGTAGTGTCTTATATCGACTTGTTCCCTTCCCGCAGAGTGAAACCCTTGATGGAGACATTTCGAGCACGAGATACGGTGTACTGACGCTAGACTCGAGCCCACCCGTTCATATGCCACCAGGATCAACGGCATTAAGCTTTAGGTATGTGGCACTGGTTAGTGTTGTGTCATGAGCTCGTGCACTGAGTCCAGGAAAGTGGGCACATTAGCGTGAGCTAGATTCTATTAATGAGCTAGCTCGTGTGAGTACGTAAGCACAATTGAGCACATGATCGCGTTTTTTCATGTGATCCTAATCGACCATGGGCTAAGGTGCTCATATGCTCACATTGACAGAACACTATTAGCAGTAGTATAATTTCCGTCCAGACTAACACACTGAGCTTCCTATTCCTTTGCAGCAATCCCGTGTACGACCTATCGAATCCTACGGCCGGTGAGACAGTACTTGAAACGAACATGACGAATTTGTCTTCGTCTGGCGATGTGACCACACGGTCCATCACAGCCACGACCGCACCGAACCCGGACATACCGAACGTCGCGTTCAAGGTAGAACACGTGATGACACCGGATATCTGCAGTGCCGGACGATTGGGTAGCTTTCGTAGCGGGCTCGAATCCCGGTGGAAAGTCGCACGTGCCATCTACCCGTACATGGCCTGCATAGCGATGGCATATTGTGTAACACTGTCACTCTATCCCGGCATCGAGTCGGAGATTATTTCCTGCAACCTCGGCACCTGGATGCCGGTGCTGTTGATGTTCACGTTCAACGCTTCGGATGTGGCCGGTAAGCTGCTCGCCGCCGTACCGTACAGTTGGTCACGCCGCCAGCTAATTCTAATGTCCGGTTTGCGGGCATTGCTCGTCCCGCTGATCTTACTCTGCTGTTCACCGCGCGAACAGCCGGTCATTGCCGGCGAGGCGGCAGCATTTATATTCACCGCTGCACTCGGCATCACAAACGGGCTGGCCGGCAGTCTGCCGATGATGCTCGCCCCGGACAAGGTCTCCGCGACGTTGCGCGAGGTGACCGGCAACATGATGACGCTGTCGTACAACATTGGACTGACGGCCGGTTCACTTGTCGGGTACGTGTTCGATGCCATGCTCGGACCGCAGCTTCCGAACCCCTGCCCACAGTACCCGTTCGTACCGCCGAAGCCCAATCAACCACCGGCCGGGATCGGTATTAATGGCAGCCATCCAGTAGCCGGCAGCGGTGGTATTAGTAGCAGCGCCACCAGCACGACCGTAGCGACCCTGCTCACAACACTCACGGTGGCCGTACTGCGCAGTACGGCCAACAGTCCACTCGAGACGAGTACCATATCATCCGTGCCCTCGAGCGTTACCGCTACGACGGCCAGCTTAACGACGCTCCGGAGCGGTGTGGACGTGGTTGGTTCGGCCACATCTTCCTTGCCTGCTACGTCCACAGTATCTCAGCCATTTGATAGTGCGCAGCTAGCAACGGTTGCCGCCACCTTCCTTTACAACGCAACCAGCTCTCTACTCGATCCAAGCTCAGCCCTAGACTAGACGAAAAGAGCCCCAGAAGAAGAAGCCGGAAGAAAGCTCCTCGCTGCATGTGTAGAACCATCCACCAAGAAGCAATCCATGGCCCTGCAGTAGTAACGCAACGCAAGTGCGTGTGTTTATAAAGCGTCTCCCTTGCTCTTTTATTCATACTTTTCACATTTCACGATCTCAACAGGAACTCTTAATTCTAGCATTTGAGTAACAAGGCTACGGTAGTAGTTGCATGCGACAAGCTTCGGAACCGGTATGATGGACTAGTATGTACTAATCACAACAATTTTTGGGCAATACTCCCAACCGTACAGGAAGGATTTTTTGAGTGTGCGTGTGGGATGGATATAATCGGACATTACACGGTCATTGAAATAAGGACTACTACACATAGGGAAGAATGGTCGGATTTTGTTGTCTGAATGATGGTTAATGATCCAATTTCGATGCAAGAGAATACAAAGTGCAGGAATGTGACTAGATTACCAAAGAGAAGACATGATTATTTATACCGGTTACCGGGTGCGATGTATAAATTGAATAGGAAAAGGCAAATATACACACACACGCACGAACACACCTACACGAGAACAATCGATGGTGACCGATAAAACACGATGTAAAATAAATGATAATAATTGTAATGTACTAGATCACGAATCGAACGTTCATTGTTCCGTGGGTCGGTGGGAAGGGTAAGGGAAAGGAAGAAGGAAACCAGTTCCCCTACCCTACATTGACTCATCATGATGTCGTATGCAGAAGAAGCTGGCAAGCTTTTGTTTACGCGATTTACGCTTCTTTTTCCGTCGCCTGCAGTCGTGACAGGTTGGGCTGGTTGCAAAGTCTTGTGCCTGTCCCGACTCGGACCGGCGCCCAGTTGGCGAATGGATGGATGGCGTACGTCGGATATCCCGTCGCCGGATGTTGGCCCCGAACGCGGACGAACCACCGCTGTGGCCGAGCATTGGTAGGAGCTGCTCGTAGTCGGGCGAGAACTCACACCCGCCCGATTCCGGGTGTTCGATGGTCGAGGAGATCGATGGACGTGCGGGTGTTGGTGGGCTGGCCAGCAAAAACTCAAACTGTAGCTCATGATCTACACCCCCGGTAAGAGAGGGACTCGTTTGTGTGGCAACGGTGCAGGTATTGCCGACGGAGGCTTTGCAAAGCGATGACTGGCTACCGTAGCATGAACCTGCCGATTGTTGTTCGCGTAGCAGCTGCCGGCGCTGCTCACGGGCACGCTCCTGCTCGTGCAGATGGTCATTCTCTAGGCGCAGCGCGTTGTTCTTGCACTTCAGTGTTGCCAGTTCGTTGAACACGTTCGTCCGACAGACGGTAAGCTGCTGTTCCAGGCTGTTCATGTGTAGCCGCATCTCGCGCACAACTGTGCGCAGTGTTTCGACGTCCTTTTCTGGCTCGAATGTTTCATACTCCTAAAAACGATAACAACACACAAACACAACAGGTGCTCTGTAATCGGTGTTCGCTTCAACACTTTAGCGGAAACATACCTCGTCTTTTGCTTCGACATCTTGTGACGTTTCAGGCATCGATTTGTGGCGCACGAGCGTCTTGCGATCCCGGTTGGTTGGTGGTTTCATTTCATCGATCATCTGCTTGACCTTGCTCTGAACGTGTCCGTACTTCGAGCGTTGACGGCGATAGTTTTGTTGGTGGTGCTGCTGTGTGGAAGCACCAATACTACTCACACTACTCACATTACCAGTACTTCCGCCACCCAAACCCTTGCCACCCATTGCTAGACCGGTTGGACCGCTGTGTAGAGGAGATGCCGTCTTTGGTCCCTGATGCTGCAGCAAGCTCTCCATCGACCGGGGTTCTCGAATTTTTCGCGATATTAGCGTCGATTTGTCGGTACGCTGTTCGCCAAGGAGCAGCAACGCACCGGGACCTACATCCAACGGTTGCCGTTTGCTCAAGTCGCGGCTTGTATCGCGATCACTCGAAGCGCTTCGGTTTTCCCCCTCGGTCGACAGTGATGAATGACCGCTGGAGGTGTTCGATGAACCCGATATTACCATGCGCGATCCGCTACGATCCTCTGCTGTACACGGCCAGGGAAAGGAAGAATGGAACAATAACGCTCCAACGACTGCAAGTCACTCTCTAGGTCAGCTTACCGTTGATCTTATCGATTACGATCCCTTTGCCACCGGATAGCGTTGTTCGATCCCGCAAGAAGCTTTCCGGTTGACGGCGTTTCGGGAGTTCCGGACTGATCGGTATTTCATCGTCCAGCTCGTCGAACTCGATCAACAAGCTGGCGGGGAAAGTTTCGTCGCACAGATTGCGACTCATGGCGAACGTTACTTTGTTGTTCCCGCAATTGTTAGCTCCAAAACTGAGCAAAAGCAAACTGCACTCTTTGCTGACACTGAACGACTTACTAAACCACCTGTTCCGACGCATCATGATCTGTCAGGGAAGGTGATCTTGTTCGCAGTGTGTGCGTACACACTCTCTTCAAATACGCACACATCGCAGATAGGAATCGCGGAAAGGACGAGGAATAAATATGATTGTCAAACATTGACGCAATTACACATGGCAACAAGCTTGTTTTTGTTGTTGAGTTGCTATAATATATTTCAGCAGCGCAATGTTTATCCAAATCGCCAAAAGACAAAACTGATCGAGATAAATGATCGGAAAGCGATCGTAACATTGCTTCAGTTTGCTGTTGTTTGGTTTTAGCAGTTATCCTTCAGATAAACTAAACATATTTCAAATACTCTCGAAAGCGGATATAAAGTTTGTTTCGAGAAACATTGAAGATTCATGAATTTCCTCTAACTCTACTAGCTAACTATTCAGCAAATGAGCAGATTCGGATCTGTCAATGCATCCGCCCTAGAAAGCGTAGTTATTCTCTGTTTGTATTGCACTATAGCTAGTTCTAGCCGTTAACATTCATTAGATTCGCTTATTTTCCTTCAAGTAAAATGCTAGCTCAACCGTTAGATACACGGGGCTGAGCTCAAAGCCGGTATTGGATGACAAAGGGAAACCCCGTATTAGCATTAAGGGGACACGTAAAATCCAACTCAGCTTCAAAGAATTCGGAAGTATGAACTGAAGACCGGGGAGTCTATTATCAATAAAGAAACACTGTGTCCATGCGCATGATGTGAGGTTAACGAAGTGTGTAAAATGCATCTTTTCCCCAGTATGGTGCAAACATTTCTACCGTAAATGCAGTGAAAAAGCACCATTGACAAATGTGTAAACCCCATCGACTGTCACTAGAAAGAGGGTAATGATATGGACAAGATGACGATTTCCTGTAAAGGTGGCCAATCTTTTTGCAACGTTTGCTGTACAGGAACGAAGGTTTCCATTACCTTCTGAAACAATTTCTGTCCATAAGAAAATATAAGGACCTGATACCAAGTGCTGGTGAAGTATAGTTATATAATAACTGTTTACAAGCCAGCTATGGTCGGTAGTATTGGTCTAGACCAGGTTATAGACCCGGTTTTCACATGACAGAGTCCGTAGCAGAACTGTTTACCAAACTGTTGGGTAAAAAAAATTCAAACAAAGCCAAACATGGTAGTGCTAATTGGTCTCTTGGAGTTGTAGTGCCACAAAAAACTAGGCGATATCACACTGAATATTTTTTTGTAATGATGGTAATAACCGTTACGTTCAACTGCTTTTTACAGAAAAGGAGGAGTTCACGGACATATCAAATTTCGGGGCAATACAACGTAGATCTTTTGAAGGTGGATATGTAGTATATCAACGATGAAGTAGTCGTGATGATGTGACAGCCGTTGAACGATGCAAAATAGAAACCTTTTCTTTGCTGGCCTTTGAATGACAAGCTTTTAATAGCTCTGTCCAAAGTAAGCAGCTTCAAAAGTGCTTCCAATAAAGCTCGATGTTCCTTCCTCAGACCGGGATCAAAATCCCATCCGTGTCGTTCGCAACAGTAAAAGCTCAATATACCACAGGATTTCAATAAACATTGGACTAAACAGCCAGCATATTGCAGTAAAGCGAACTACGCAATATGAGTGTTGTTCAATTCGATGGCAGAAAGCATTTGGCACTTCTGAATGAAAAAAATGAGACGATCGGATCGGGCGCCTGGTGAAGTGGAAAACAAAGATCACCTATGAAATCCATTCTTAGCAGATACGCATTAAAGAGATATGGCTTACGTACGTATACGTCTGGAAAGAGGTAGTGTCTTAGTTGACAATGATGTCGTAAAGCCGTGGCAATCGTTTTCTGTCCTAGTTGCCTGTCAATGTGGGAACCCTTTTCCATGAAATAGCGCTACTATTGCTGGATAAATCAGTGAAACTAATGGAAACGATCATCATTGTGGTCTGGCACATAATTAAACTTTTTTAAATAAAAAAAAGAACAGTTCATCTACGGGCGGAGTAGGCGGATGTCTAAGGCTTGGCCGTTTATGAACTCAAAGCAGTTAGCTAGAAGTAGCCGATCATAAGAACCAACTCTTGCTTTCCGATCTCTTTTTTCTCGGTCATTGTTCGATGCATCGCACAAAAGTACGGGTACTAGAGGTTACGAAGGTCACTAGGTACCCTGGAAGCTCAATGAAAATTGCACCTTCTAACAAATTTTATCTATTCGATTTGAAGCCAATGGTATAGATCGGGTCGGTCAACTTCTGTTGTGGTCCTGACTTCCTTTTTACGCCTTATTGTTCTCCTTCTTATTTGGCTCTACAACCGCGAGAGGTCTATGCCTGCCATTTCGGGCTTCTGAGACTTGATATTACCCGCTACAGGATAGTTAGGCCTGTCTATTTCCTCGATCACGGAGCCACTCCTTCACGCTTAGAACCTCCAAACAGTTTAATCCGCCACAGTGGTGCACAGTTCTGATGTAACAACATGATATTACACGTGTACCAAGATCAAAACTAGCGAAACGGAGGAACTATAATGGTTACATTGTCCAGTATGAAGGCAATTCCTTCTTGTGCCAATCGACGGAACTGCCAAATAAGAGGTAGTTTCAGATTAGAAAGAAGAGTTAGATGTGAAATACAATATGAAAACGGCTTTTGTGAATTAGAACGTGCTGAAGGGATAACCACCTAATGAAATTGAAGTGATCGTCGAAAATGTTCTAATTTAAGGAGATTTTCGAGTTACTAATTGTTTTAATGTCTATGTGTCAACCACGGGGGCCCCTTCCCAAAACGCCGGGGCCCCTCTCCCAGACGATGGGGTCCCTTTGCCTGACATGAAATCCAAGCGTCGTGTGCAACCCCCCCGTACCAAGCCGTCGATATCAGTT
>KI423088.1:23483-38091 GCA_000473375.1 Anopheles culicifacies | reverse complement strand
AATGGGCTAAAGTTGGACGTAAAATTAGGAAAACATTCTATTTGATGTGCTGAACGACAACGAACGAGAGGGAACTTACAGTCGAACAAGGGGAAAGAGAACAAAAAAAAAAACAAAAAGAGGAAACAAAACAACGAACAACGGTAGAACTTTTTTTCCTGACGATCGTTACGGCAACCAGGGACAGCTGATGGAAATAAAATATATCACAAGAAACAAAAACAAAGCACAGCACGTAGAGAGCAGTGCGGAGCGAGCTAGACAAAAGAAAGAATGAAAAAAAGCAACGAACACACATAGAGGCGAGAAGCTGGGAATGAAGTGAAAAAGTTTTCCACCTTCCTGTTTGCTTGCTGCTTGTTGCTTTTTGCTGTTTGTTGGAAGCGGCATTTTTCGTTTGCAGGAAGGAGGGATGGCAGGAACATGAAGCGGGCATACAGAAACTGCGAATATAAAGCAGTAAAATCATAATGCAAACAAGTTGTGTCTGTGTCTAGGTAAACTTAATTGTGAAGATAAATTAATTGTACCAGAAAAGCTCGAATCGGTCGAACCTGGGATGAAAAGGGGATCGTTCTAGGTTTGTATAAAAAAAAATATATATTGCCAGGTTTGGTTTAATGAGATATGGTTGCATGGTAATTTGTTTTTGTTGATGAATTTTCATACAGTTGCACTTTAGTCGAAAACATCGTTCATTAGTGTGAAAGTTTAAAATTGTTATTGCTGTACTGTGCATCACGAACGAGGAAAGCACTTTTATGAAATCGTGACTCAATTAATAAACAAAATCCGCTTTTTGTAAAGAGAAAACTGTGAATGTTTGAAATGTTGTACCATGCGAGAGATCATAACTTTTCGAGCTAACATTATCCTGAAGATTGAAAATAAAAAAAGCAAAATTTTAAAAGTATTTACGTGTTGTTCTTTGCGTTTGATTAATTTTATTCGTAAAATGAAAAGTTAAAGAATAATTTTAATTCACTTAAATTTAAATTTAAATAAATTAATGAAAACACGACTTAAAGTGTTCGTTATTCAATATGTAAATTAATAATATGCCAAACCGTCCAATCCTTATTATAATAGTGATATTGAGATCGAAATCCTTGAAAAGCATTTGAAGATAACAATAATCTTCAGAATAATTTCGTGATATTATAAATAATGTTTGTTGAAACTCATTCAAACGTGAATTTACCAATATGTAGGATTCACTTAAATTTTAAGCAAAAACATTGTAATGCTACATGTATAAGTTGTTTAGTTCTTACATTTGGTGTTTTATTAGTTCAGGTGTTTAGAAATAGTTTAGAAAAACAAGCCTGTTTAAAAAGGATTTAATATTTTAAATACGTATCACCTTTCAAAACAGAAACAAGTGGATGTCACTATCAGTTTGAAACGCAATGTAGTGTAACATTCGCAATAAAGTTAAGAAAAGAGGTTTAGAGTTAAATTTTATTTTAGCAATACAAAACAACACGAAATTTGTTTAATGTTCACTGATGCATTTTGATACCGAGAATTATACGAAAGATTAATATTAATTTTCTACACAAATATTACTTACACTCTCACATATTATTTCACACTTTACACAGTGATAAATATTTCCGCAAACAGTGTTTAAAAACGTCTGATTTTGTATAAAAAGCAAAAAAATACAAGCGCCTGTTAATGGCACGATCAACGTCCGCCATGATAAAGCACACGAAAGCGCCTGAATGTAGGCTAACACCGTTTTATCACGTTCTACTCATGATCCGGTCTCGTTCGCTAGAGCATATGGTTCTTCTTCTGCATGTAGCAAACGCAGCAAACGGGTCGCCCCCGGGAAAACAATAGACGACGTTAAAATAAAAATAAATGATGGCAATTTTTGAGCTTTTACACCACTTTGTCCCCGCGTTGGCTGGTGCCGCACCATCCGCTACGACGATCCTTTATTGTATGCCGTTTTTTGTCGGTGTTGTTGTTGTTTGTTTCTGCTTCCAGTAGGTCTCGTGGGAAATCGTGGAAATACTTATCGAAGCACTGGCCCGGTCGTATGTGAGTCGTATCGGGAACCGTATGAGAGGGAACAAATATCATTCCCAGCATCTCGGGTAGTTACGTAGCAATAATCGAGCCGAACGGACCGAGATGCAGCAGCGGTGCGAAAGGAAGGCAAACTGTCACTGTCACAGGGAAACCGGGTTTCTCCGTTTAAAAATGATGCTAATGATACTGCAGTAAAGTGACAGAGGAAGCAACAAAAATCCTTTTCGCACAGAAAAAAAACGACCAAACAACCTTCTTTCTCTACCGGGAATGAAGCGCACGAGAAGTGAAAGTCACGGTCTGGTTGTGCTGTTGGGTTCGAATGCTCCACCCAACTGTCCCCATTCGTTGGGCGATGGCGTCCGGTTTATCTTCCAACTGTTTATTAAATTTACGGAAAATTAGTTTTAATGTGAAAAGATTACCCCCATCGGAATATAACCGGTGTCAGTTTTTCCTCCTTCTTTATGGAGTATTTTTTGTTTTGTGTGGCTATCGCTTTGTAAGGCAGGGAGCAAGTCTTTGTATGCTTTGTAGGCATGGACGTACGGTATGAAGTTCTTACTGGTTAAGATGATTTTGAAGAAATGGTTTGATAAGGTTAAATGGCTTTGGTTCGCTCTGTCTTAAGGTAATCCAATCGCCTACTGGCTGTACAGCAAATCAACGAAATCGAAAGGACGAAATATAAACAACCCACATGAAGAAGGGAAAGAAAACCCACCGCCCTGGCAGCAAGGAGACACTTGGCGTTAGCGATTTTCGCGAAGCGCATGGAAATGTTTCCGAAGGTGAAAGTTTGCGCAATTTTGGGTTGCTGTTTCCACTGCTAACGGCTCTCAATTTGTGTTCCACGACTCGGGGAAAAACACTCAACCCTGCCCCAATAAGCGCACGGGTGGGGGAATCGATGGAAAAACAACAGCAAACTCAATCAAGATACTAGTGGGACGAAATGTGCACAACTTACCGGTCCTTTTTTCAGCTTCATTAATTGCTATATCCTCCAGGATCGTCGGCTCGGAACGACCTTTCTGATTCACGCTGTACGCTATCAGGTGCAGAGTGGGTGTGTAGGCTTCGCTGGGACTTAGTTCTGTGAAGTTGTTTTAAAGGAGTAAAAAGAACACCAGAATCAGAAAACAACGATCCGACTGCCAGATAAAAGAGGAGCAACAAAAAAAAAGAAATATAAAGGATTCAGTTGAATAGCTTTACAAATTTCGGTGTATCGTCTTTTTCAAAAATGGTGCCGCTGGGTTGTGGTGATGGGCAATAAGTAGAATCGACAAGCAAAAAACGGTGCGGCTTCACCAAACCGTGAAGCGGTACACTGATTGGGCAGAGAAATGGCTAGAAATAGGTTTATTACTACTTTTCCTTGTAAAAAGTCTGGGTGTAAGGTTTGATGTTTGGCCGCATTTTGCTACCGTTCTAGGCTATTAAGAGTTCTGAAAACGAAGAAATCCTTACAGTTTTTCTGTTTGATTCCAGTTTCGCTAAACGAGCGATTATATTACAGTTGATAATTTCTACGGAAACGCTAAGCTTTCACAGCAATGAATAATGCGAAAAAGCAAATATTTCTGGTGAAAACTCTGTAATGTTGCGTTAAGTCAAGACTTAGTTGATAAATTATTACAAGTAAATTTGGCCACATGCCATTCTCAGTTATCACAAGAAATAATTCAGTTTTAATAGGAAATATCTCTCCAACAGCAAAAACACATTGGATACGGAACACTTTCACAAGAGTTTAGATGGAAGAGTATGAAAAAATAACATTCAATGAGACAGTTTTATTACATACGCTGCACAACAAACAATAACTATTTGGTGCATCTATCAAGTAATACAGTGTATAACATAACTGTAAGGCCAAATATTGGTGTGAGAGAAAGGGAAAATTTAATTCATTTTTTTGCATAAGGATTTTAAAACGATTGAACGAAAATATAAACACTGTAGCATATCAATTATGCTATACATGTACAAGTAACTTTATAACTTAAATATAACATCCAGGATATCCAGGATATGGACAGGATATGAATAAGAACCCAAAAAAAAAGAAAGAAACGCATATCTATGTAAAACCATACAGCGTAGAGACAAACGAACTCGGAACACAAGTACTTACTGCTACGCAAGCGCAAAACTTGAGGTAGCTTCAAGTCTCAATAGGAACGCAAGTGAGTTGCGCTGTGCAACTACAGCGTTTGAATGACACAGAAACACTACTTATACACACACAAGGTGACCCGTAGTTCTAGAAATTTGTTTGCAAAAACTCTGGAAAAATTGCAAAACACTGGTTTTCATCGAAACGGAATAGAGAAGATCAATCTAGTAGTCTTCGCTGAACAAAGTAGCTATACCTTAATAGAGAGTACCGTAGCTATTCGGACTAGTGTTGGGTAAATTGAAGTAAATTGCGGAGTTGGATCGATCCGACTTCAAGTGCGGCCGGTGTCGACTACGAATCGACTTGGGAGAACCGAAGCGAAAACTAATGATGACCGAAGGTGGAGGGGTTTGAAAGTTTTGGATATTATTAAAATTTTATTTTTTAAAACACAAGAAAAGTTCCGATTTAGTTTCTTTCGTTCTACTATTAACTTTCTACTTTCTATGATTTTTTTCCTTTTTATTTTGTGCGAATAAAAAAAAAAACTATGGTAGAACGTTTTATCTACATTATGTGGTGGTTGAAAGGACAAATATCGTAATTCAAGAGTTAAATCAGCCTGAGCAAATTTAAACTCGAACAAAGAACATCAGGCGAGTACCGAATAATTATCTAAATCTACAATTGGCCCGGATTTGCATTGTACATCACATATGTACCGAGGCCAGCATTTTGAATGTCAGTGTTGCTCTGGAGTAATCCGGAGTGAATCACAATACTCCGGAGTCAATCGGTGAAACCGGAGTTGATCGGAGTGCTCTGGAGTTGAACTGAGCTCCGGAGTCAGTTCCGGAGTTTCTAATCGAAGTCGGAGTCGGTTTTCAAAACGTAGAGTTGGAGTTGGAGCGGTTCGGTGGCCGAGGAGATCGAGGCGCCGGTCATCGAACGGACAGGAACGAGGTTCGAATCCCATTCGGGCTGTTCTCCCGTACGCAGGAATGACTATCCTGTTGCGGGTACATTCAAGTCAGGGAAGCCAGAAAAGGCAGGCCAAGACCTCAAAAGGTTGTAGAGCCAGAAAAGGAGAAGAAGAGTTGGAGTGGTTTCGTGCATTCGCTCCGGAGTTCCCATCACTAATTCGGGCAATTGTTTTTGTTAAGTACATTAAATCCTGATAGATACATGAATTGTTTGAATCGTTAGTATTAAATGGAATTTGACACCTTTCCAAATATTTTATTGCAAATCAGATACTTTGGAAACTGTTTATGTTAAGAAATATGTTTTGCATTTAATAATGTTCCTGAAAATCGAAACTAATTAATAACAAAAGTGTTTAAATTATTGTTTACTTCAATATTCTTTTCTACGAACGTTTGAATGTATTTTTACCGATGTTTCGAGGATTTATGCTATTTTTTGTTTTTGCTTATCACAGCATCATCACATATTTGTTGTATTTCTTAAATTTTTATTACTTGAAATAATAAAAACTGAACTTTTTCATTGAGTATATTTGCTCTAGGAATATCAATAAAAATAAAAAAATAATAAATAGTCCGAAAGGATAACACAAGAATCTTTGACTCAGAGAACAAAGGAGTGAATGAAAAATGGCTGAAAGAGTTCTGAACCCGATTTTGTAAATGTAATCCTATCCTTAATGTATTAAAAATCAAAATTCGTGTCTAAGTCGTTGACAGATCCTACCATTGACAATAAAGGGTTGTTTGAACCATAATATAACTTGCATATTACATATATAATTTGCATAATCTGTTAATTGGCACAAATTAAGGAAAAACGTGTGTCTATTCCCTAGTACACTCCCATAGCATCTCTTGAGTAAGAATTCTTAATTAACTATTTTAGATAAAATGGAAAATAAACATTTTATAACGTAGATTGAAACTCAAGAGTAAAGTGTAACTAAATTAAGATGAATTAAAACTCTTTTTGACTAAAAAAAACTCATTGAATTTATTAAAATGTCAAATATTAGTGATAATAAAAATTTAAGGTAGAATAAATCATTTGTTGAATAAATGAATTTGAATTTTGCTTTTGCTTTACAATAACAAAAGATCCAACAAATTGTATCCTAACTCAAATTAGCTAAATATGATTTCATCTTCACCCAAAACCGTGCTCATCCTTCTATCCCGAAAGCAATCAAACAAACCGTACGAGGCATAATAATGAAAGTGCAACATAAAACTACGAAAAGCGAAGGTGAGAAGACTCACAAAAGCACATTCTCCAGCACAGCTCCATTGCTTCGGTCGGTGCTTACCAGTTAGGTCGATCCGGAAAAGCGGAACGTCGTTAAGGGCACTTGTGATGTTTAGGCGCAATTTGCGCGTCCGGGAGTCGTAGGCTTCGAGAAAAAAGTGCTGCGGCAGGCCACCGTCATACCCGGCGACACACTCCAGCTCCATCATGGTGGGCTGCAGCTCGTTCGCCCCGACACCACCGGAAGCCGACATGGCACCGTCCGAGGGCGACGCGTAGTGATGCTGATGGTGCTGATGATGATTGCCTCCGTAGGAAGCGGTACCGTGTCCGGTGGCGCCATTCACACCGGAAAATCCACCCCCGTAGGAGTATAGTGACGCAGCGGACGGTGGTACCGGGGCCAGTGTCGATTGGTGGCGTATCGTTTTCGATCTTAATTGCGATGCAATCGGTGGTGTGGATGCTCCGGCTGCTGCATTGGCTGACGAGTGATAATTATTTCCACCACGTGCCCGATCGTCACTGTGCTGCAGATACGCGTGCTGATTGCTGTTGCTGATGGTGTTTTCGCTGGCTTTGCCGTTGGCCGTTCGGGGCAGGCTGGTGTTGCTGAAAATTTCATCATCATCATCAAATAGAGCTCTATTTTATTTCATTTTGTACATTTTCATTAAATCGCTGTCTCGAGGTTCACACTCACCGTTGGTTGGTGGTGCCGGTGGTGTACCGGCGCAGTCGGCTGCCACGCTGTTGCTCGGTTGGATCGTTACCAGTTGCGGAGGATGCTAGGACGGCCGCAGAACTGCCCTCACCGAGCAGGACGGCCGTTGCCGTGTTTAGCAGATTCGTTCGGCTGGTTTGCTCTTCGCTCGTCGAGCTGCTGACACGGCGCCGCAGCATTTCCGTCGACTGGGACGGAAGTGGGCGGGGCGGCGAAGCGAGGGGTTCCTTTGATCCGGTTCCGGGACCACCGTCCGTGTCCGCGTCCGCGGTTAGGCGTGCTGTATCGGCGTCGCGGATCGAAGGCAAACCACCGCCAGTGCGGTTACGCCGATCGCGACGGTTCGTGCCGGTGCCGGAAGCTTTCGCCGAGGTGCGCAAGGATGCGGACGGGGTGGCACCGGCCCCGGGGGGGTTGGGATTTTTCTGATTAAATTTCACTGTAACATTCCGCCGGTCGGGTGGCACGTTCCGATCTTTAACGAATTGTGGCCCAATGTAATTAGTGTCCCGATAGTGCTGACCTGAATGTCGGCTACCCGGGCCCGGTGGGTCACCGTACGTGTACGAGTACGCGGATGCTGCTGACGATGCGGAAGCATTCTGACCGTGGTGACCTGAGGCCATTAGGGTCGAGTAGGGACGCAGCGTGCAGTTGCGCAGTGGGGCAGGTTTGGCTGGTACGTGGAAGAAGGAAAACAAGAAAAAATGAAAACGTGAGCTATGTTAGCTATGGCTTTTGGTTGATTTTTCTTTTGGTCCACACTTTTTGTTTACACGCTCACGAAGGCACCGGGGTAGGTGTTGGAGGACGCTCTGTTTGTCGTTCATCTTTAGCGCATCGTCTTTCGGAAACGACCTAGCTGTCGTACCATTGACGTCTGCAGTCAGCAGTATTGAGGGATTTTGAGAGCTGGCACGATTCATCCCACCACCACCGAGCTACAGTAAACGTGAAACGTGTACTGTGGGAATTGGCTTTCCATTAGTCGGTGGCGCTAGATGCTGTAGTTTGTCCCACTCTTTATCTCTCCCTCAATCTCTTTTTGACTTCAAATGTCAATCAACAATATCTTGTTATACTAATGAAGAAACGTGATGGAGACATTTCTGCCACGGTGGCGTCTAAGGTTGGGACAGTTGGGATACTTACAAAAGCTCGTTAGAAAATATTTCCGGCAAGTGCGTTATCCGGAAATTGGAACCGTATTTTAAAGGCATATTTAGTTAAAATTAAGCCATATTTTGGGATAGTGTTTGCTATGACGTTGAGATTTATGAAGCAATTTTAAAAGTGCTATTGATTGAGAAAGAGAACCAGCTTTGTTAAAATATAAAATAACCCAACCATGGCCACTGAATGATGACATAATTTATTCATTATGTTTTTCCGATTCCTACTGCTTGCTTATTTCATTTCAGTGGATTTGAATCTCTTCTAGGAACTAGCTTCACAAAGGAATTCACTTTTGATATGTACTCTTAACAAAACGACGTCAAATTGTTCATAGAAAAGATGGAAGTTCATAGCAGCAATCTGCTGCTTATGATTATTTGATCTGTTTCATAGTTAAGGTGTGCAATCATGTCTATTTTTGATGGTTCTTTCAGAAGCGCGGACGTCACTTTTTCTGAGCATGAAATGCATTACCTCATATCTTGAAGCAAGAGAATATTAAACAGACAACTTGTACTATAGTCAAATCAATCAAAGCTGATATAAGAAAAGATGCAACCCACGTCAGACATCGCTTGTCTCATTGAATTGGATTTATTCAATCATCTGAGAAAGAACACCAAAGAACATTGCTGCACTGTAACGTAGAGTGGTTTTTGCTGGCATATGTGGATTTGATACATATAGTGTCAACAAACTCTAGTAATTACTTAAATAAATATAATGCTTAAAAAAATATAATCAATACATTGTCCTTCAACAATCGAATTTAGACGAACAATTGCGAGCGGAGTGAGATCTTCGGCGGCCATACAGAATTTCTAGCAAATCATGCAATCAATAAACAACAATCTTTCTAAACCTGAAGTCTAAATATCGTACCTTCACTAGTCTGTCATCTTTTTCTGGCAAAAAATGCGTTGGATCATGGACGTCATAGGTTGTTTCAGATAAAATCTTAGATATGCAGTATAGCTTATATTTTGTAGGCCTGGCAATTCTTCCGTGAATTCTCGAATTCCATGAAAAACATGTGTTTGTTGTCTAAGATACTGTGGAAAACTTATTTTATTCTATAGCAGAATACATAAATGATGCTTGAGGATATTCCATTTGGGAAAATTAAATCCTACGGTCTTCGATGTATGACATTTCGACCTTCTAGTCGTTTGTTCCACTTCTTTCATATTTTTTTACTGTTACAGGGTTTTTAAATGTTTGTTAGAAAATTGTATCCGTTTCAGGATTATTTTTAATAAGAAGTGGAACATGTGAAAGTGGATATGGAATATGTTTTCTGGATACTAAGCGAAAAGTGTATTTGAAGTTGTTTGAAAATCATTACAGTGGAAAGTGGACGACAACACTCGAAATGAGTTTTAATTTACCATTTAGTCAAAAATCTCTTTGTTAACATCCTATCTATTTATCTAGCATGATTGTAGAAGAGAGAAGTAAAAATAAAGTCAAACGATTGTCAGTTAAAGAAATTATTTAATTAAAATGGAACACTTCTTTAAAGCTTTTTTAACTGGCTCTTAAGCAAAGCTTTCTGACATAAAAATACTTTTCGTAAATTTTGAAATAGATTTAATTTAAATTGGAATAGAATTTGGAAAGTAGAACAAAATTTTAAAACAAATTCAAAATAATTAACATCAACTTGAAAAGAATTCAGAAATGGATGAAACTCCCCCACTTGAAATCAAAACCACGATGTTAGTTTGTTCTGAAGTATGAATTTAACAAAATCAGAAAAGCTAGCTTTAGCTTTGTTATTTTGCAACAATAGCTTACAGATAGACCATCACTTGACAGCTAATATTTATACGATAAGCAAAACAAAAAAAGGAAAACACTCTTGCCTGCCTGTCGAATAACAAACATATACGAATGTGTGAACAATGGAGCGCATGATGGACGCTCTCTGATGATTAACCGGAAGGATACACTATCAATGGTAACTTACCTGCAGGAACTACTTGAAAGAGACACGGCTCGACCTGCTTTCCGATCGAGTTCTTCGCCCAACACGCCAACGTACCGTACTCTCGTTCACTTTTCGGCGTGTACAGCAGCTCGTAGATAGTTTCTGTGAAGATGGAGAACGATACCGTGAAACCGTACTACATGTAAACTGCATAAAACTCGGGCGTGACTCGATAAAACCTCGTACCCCCAACAATCACGGTGGAAGAGTCTGCCCCATAATAAAGAAACTCAATCAATGATCAACGGTTGTGGTGTTGTTGGTTCGGGAGTGTAGTGTATCCATTTAAAAAAAAAAAACAAAAAAGCTCAACATACCAGGAATCTATACGAGAGGGTCTGACGTGCCTTACCTGAATTATCCTCATCGGCATCGTACCGGGATTGGGTGATGCCCTCGGAATGGAACTCCTGCAGCAGATTGAACTGACCGCTGGCCACCTCGAACCGTTCGCCACTGTTGGAAAAGTTCCAATCAAAGGACACGTCCAGTGGATCGGCCGCTACGTGACACGGTACCGGTACGGTTTCGTCCAGCGATGCACCGACGATCATGATACTGTTTGATATGCAAACCGGTGCAACTGCGCGAGTAAGAAGCGTATACGGAGAGAGGAAAGACAAAAAAATGCAAGAAAGAATGAAAGTTATGCGCTACTAAATGACTCCACCCCGAGTGGGGGTGGAAGATCAACAAAAGCGTTAGCCGAAATGTTTCCCCCCAAAATAACAATGGAACAATGCAATGGGCGCACGGTTGAGGGTATTTATTTTTTTTCCCTTCAAAATGTTTGTTTGTTTGGCGTCAGTGTCGTTGTGGAAAGCGCAAAATTTAATTTATTCATTTTTATTCATACACATCACCATTGCGCCCTCCACAGCTTCACTGCATGGTCGCTAACTATTATCTCCACGGTCGAGACATCCTGGTCGATGCAGCCGGTTCTGCAAAATGTAACAGCAGCGAACCGAATGTGTCGCTTCTTGGGTGTTTGGAAAATTGCGACCAGAAGTGCAATACACCCCAACAAAAGCTGGTTGGTGATTGCGAGCTTTACGACAGCCACCAACCCGGAACGGCAGGCAAGGTTTGTGCCAGTTCGCAGACCAGGCTGTCTCCGGGCTCCGGGAATCGGGTGTGGTACCGCACTCTAACTTCTTCTCGACAAAAGGGACTTGGAAACACGCAACACGACGCAGTGTGTTAAAGTGAATTTTACGATTATGAATAACACCCTTGG
This sequence comes from Anopheles culicifacies, assembly GCA_000473375.1. Taxonomy (NCBI): domain Eukaryota; kingdom Metazoa; phylum Arthropoda; class Insecta; order Diptera; family Culicidae; genus Anopheles; species Anopheles culicifacies. The sequence goes on along the minus strand of KI423088.1, from coordinate 26,558 downwards.
GGGATGGAAACCCACAACCTGGAGGGAGGAAATTCCCGAAGTTACGCAAGGGTTGCTTGGAACAGTTGGAGTATTGGAGCTTGCCTTTCGAATGCTAACACCATGACGTTGTGGCTACCATACCCGGACATACCCATGGAACTGGCTGGGTTCAGACTCGGACAGGAGCAAGAAGAAGAAGAAGGAAAGACACTCTACATAAAAATAACAGACTCGGTTCGGTGAGCGAGCATACGAGTTGGTCGGTGGAAAGCTGTTGCTAGTACACGAACAGTCTAAAAACGCACCGCACCAATGTCAGGTTAGTGAGGACATTCTGTGTTTTTTTTATTCACGGCACTCCAAATACCATTGCATACCGTTGGGTAGTGACAAAAAATGGCATCCTTAAAATAGGCGACTCCCTTAGTAAAATGTTGCGGTTTCCTGTCGGTGTTCGAGGAACTTCCGAGGACAGCAGGAATAGGCAAACTTCTCTGACAGTTCCATGTTCGCGCTGTACGTACGGTCGAACGTTACTAGGGGCCCTGTGTCGCCAACCTCACTCACACCCCTCATGCCGTTGGTATGGCAATGGGGCAATGGAATTGGAGGTTGTTTTTCTGTGAATGGGAATAGGAATTAAAATTTGCACCAATGTCCGCTTCCTCCTTTCGGGAGAGACGAAGAATTGGAGGAATCTGCGCCGGGTTGCATCAGGATGTTTTACAATTAAATGTGAAATTCGCGTCGTGGTTAATATTTATGGTGGTGAGTGTTGTTAGCGCCAGCTTGCACAGGATGGTAGCAAAAACAAACGCCACAACAACATGGAAGGCATTGAATAGGCTACACCAGTCGTAGTGGAGTGGGTTAATTTTCTTAAAAGTCTTCCCATTTGCTCGGTGTTCCGAGTGCCCGTGAGCTGGAACGGTGGCGTGTGGTGAAAATTATTTCTTTTTCCTCGATGCTTTTAACGGTCCAATTCCACGTTTGCATGCACCGACACCGTGAGCATTAAGTGAATCGAAGCACCGACATGTAAACATTATCAGTGGGAAGATTTTAGTGCGCGGGTGTAAATTGGCTTACCAATTTGATAAGCAAATTAGTGTTGGCCCTGGAATGCAAGATGCAAGCTGTCACGGTACGGCATGCCTGGCTAATGAGCTATTTTCCTGACGATGGGAATGATGCGCTGCTGTGTAGGAGTCATGAGTTTTGTGAATTACAAACCCGAAACACATTGTTGTATGAGGCAACGGGAAAATCAAGTCCACCATCTAGGTTAGACGCTTTAACAATTGCGAAGAAACTCTTCCGTGCTCTGTTGCTGAAGCCATCCCAAACAAGATGCACCCTAAACACGCCCCGAGCTGGGTCGGAGTAAATCATACTAAAACCACCCGTGCGCTGGACCCGTATCTGGAACTTTGTGTCAGGACTTGTACAGTAACAACCAAGCCAACATCCGCTCTCGGCGTTTGCCACTGTTCAGCTAATTACTCTCCTTGGAGTTGGCACTAACCAAACTTTACGTACATGTGTGTATGTGTACGTGGTGGTCACCCGTACGGTTAAGGAACTTATGGTTTGCTTCCATTCTTGAACAACTGCCCAATCGCCACCATGTGCTGTAGTGAAAGGAGTAGCGGCACAAGAGTTTAACGAATGTTCAAACTTTTCTGTAACCACTAGCGCAGGGCATGCATAAACGGTGCCCAGGAAGCCATCTTGGGGGAGAGAGGATAAGCAAGTACTGCGTGATGTGACCCGGGAGTTCATAATCAACCAAACAGGGTAGCAGCAGCTGTGGGTTTGTGGGTCGTAGTACCCCAATAACACTGCGCACGAATGGACGAAAGGGGACAAGCTGGCGTGTGTTGTGTTACTGCTACTGCTGCTGATGCTGCTGTTTTTAATATAGTTATGATTGGTGGTACACAAGGGAGTGTTCAGTGTTGTTATCCGTTACCCGTTGCGATTAGAAGTTGTTGGTGGTCCGTGAAAATGACACACCGATTCAGCTGGTCCGCATACCGCAAACGTGTGACGAAGTGGAAGATAATAATGCTTGCCCCGTTCGCTTTGGTTCAGGTTTGAGAGAATTTACGAATTTTTGACATATTTTGTATAAAGCTTGATTTATGAACTTATGCAAGTATCTCGTAAGTGCATCAGATAAAATCTGTTTGCACAGTAAATATATTATTTGAATTTATTTATATTTTCAGTTCAATAAGCGAGTAAGGAAATTCGTAACACGTTTATTTGACTGAGTAAGTAATAGTATAATATTTTGTTTTGCAAAATCCAGTCATTGCAGTAAAACAATCGAGATTTATATATTTTTACTAGGGTTTTTGTTTTCTTTCAAAGAATTCACTCACTGGAAAGTCGTACAACATTCATCGATGATTGATTTGCGAGTAATTTAATACACCAACAGAAGTATTGTGTTAATACAGTACACAGCGTCTCTTGTTTTTTGAAAATTGTTGGAAAAATTGAAGGTCTCCTAATTAGGTTTCGATGTGCTCTAGGCAAAGTGTATTTCATTTGACGGGTTTTAATTAAACCTTTATGCATTTGTAGTTGCATTTGTAACACGATTCTTCGTGTGGGTAAGTAATGGCATAATGGAGAGAATATAAAACCCACACAGTGTAATAAAACAATAAAGGTCTATTAAATCTTGTTCATTTTTGTGAATTCACTCACTGGACAATTTAATTGAATATTATCACTAAGTTAGTTATTTAATACACCAACAGAAGTATTGTGTTTATAGAGTCTGTTTAAAAACACAAGAGAGCACCATGTTTTTAGAATAGCTGGAATAGTTGAATATTACAGGTTTACGAACGATACAAGAAACATTATCGATGATTATCATTAAACTGATAGTCGACAAGTAAGCGTATTTCTCTAGCAGTAAATGTGTTGGTATTGCGTAGCGTTCGTGGGGTTTAAGTAAAATATGTAAACATATTTTAAATATTTTCTATTATTTTTAACTATGCGTAATATTTTGAATATTTTTAGTCTTCGGTTGCGAAATTCACGACGCGTTTAAAGTTACTTACATTCAGTAAA
>KI423088.1:11449-21931 GCA_000473375.1 Anopheles culicifacies | reverse complement strand
AGCAATTGTTGAGTAAATAAATAACTTCACAGAAAATTGTTTTTAATTTTTAAATCAAATTTTCAATTTTTTCCGTTGTTCCATCAAATTAGTTGCCTCATAGTTGTGTTACGCACCATATAATGAAATTAAAGGATTAGTGTATAATCGAAGCAATATGTCATGGATATGCAGCTGAAAAATGACTCTTTAAATTCAAAACGCTCTTCTTCTTTTGTCGCTCCACAACTTCGAGAGGCCTTGGTTTGCGTCATTGTGGCTTTCGTGACATGAATCTACCTGTAACAGGATAGTCAGTCTTGCAAACTTCGGAAACGGCCCGATTCGAACTTCGGTCATGTCCGTTCGAAGGCCGGTGCCGCAATCACCACGGCTACTGATCCGCTCCAATTAATTTATTTTCTATACATGCTTCATCTAAATTAGTATATGCACTTGGTTAGAGCTGATGTAGCTTATACTTGTTTTCACTCAATGCTTTTATTAGAAAATATAAAAAATACCTAATAATGGAATAATATTACATGGCGAATGCTTTATACACTATGTATAGTTTTACTACGGACCAACACTTTTACCCAGAACAGCGTTGAAGTATATACTGTCATCGTCATCTATTCAACGAGCCGCTCCTTTCATGTTCAGGTCCTGCACCATTATTTGGTCAGCTACATACTCCAAGGAATATGCTTACAAGAATTCTGATAGACACTCATGCCTTTCACCGGATTGAAGAATATTGAAAAAATGCTACTGAACTTCTTCATTCCTGTGTGTGTTTGAGCGTTGTCACAGTTGCTTTCATAAATTTTTAACAAAAGAGCTTAGGAAATTCAAGGCAAATGTTCAAATTCAGACATATTTTAGAATGTTTAACGATAGTTTTTTGCTGTGAAAACTAACAAATGGGAGATGTTGGTGGCCGATTTCACCCTCATTCTTCTCATCGCTCCCTGTGCAGAACAATTAGTAGGAAATGCTTATTTAAAAAAAATATATATATATGAAAACACTCAACCCCGTACCTAGTACGCTTGAGTTCGACGTTCTGACAAAACGTAGAAAGTTTGAGACACTTTAAATGGAAAATGGTATGTGCCATGCTTGGGAGGTTCGTTACTGTGCGAGAAAGCACTCCTTGTCTGGCACGAAAGGGCAGCAAAATAATTACTATTTTATTATTAAGTTTTATTACAACCGTCGTCACTGTTTGCTAGTTTGCTGGAGGTACCTTCCGGAGAGCCTGACTATTGTCAGCTCATTAAAAGGAATGTTTTCACGCAGTTACAGCAACGAGCGTTGCGTTCGTTTCGGCCCAATGCGTTTCATGGTTTGCAAACACAGCGATGATGTTTAATTTTTATGAAGCATCGGAGCAGTGTTTGACGTTATCGCAAGTTGACTTTATGGAAAAATCAAAGCAAACTCGCTAGGGGTGTCGGCTGAAGTTTCCACACTCGTGGAGAACGTAACTATCGCTTCTCTGTCATTATCATCAGAGCCTTCTGGTTTTACGCTCCTTCTCCTTCTCTTTCATGTCACTGTTGACGATGGTAACCCTTGCCCGAGCTTACGCCACCATCTTTCACCACTCGGAGATTGAAATCGTCCGTACCGGAGTCGGGGCGTGATAGACATTGAGTTTTCGAGTCTGGCTTTGATGTTATCCGGTGTGCTGAACGTTCGTCGGCATAGTGAACGGTTTCATCTTCCATTTTCAACTGTATTGTGACAATATTTCACATCAATTTATGAATACGAGGAAAAGTTTTAAAGGGCTAATACGCATACACTCACACACAGAGCCAGAAACAGATAGCGGGACAGATGCGGTAAGACGAGCTGCTCTCGGGCCTGGAGAAACGCTTTTTGATCGGTGCTTTTGATGTGTCAATGTGCCGGCAAATGGAGTGGCCTTTTAATTAGTATATTAAACCAGTCCGCAACCCCGTACCAATGGCAATTCAATGGCGCATCGGGTGGTAACTTTGTTGCCAGTGGGCCAGCAGCGCACAGCCTTAACCGTCGTCGGCTGGCCTTGCATGGCCGTCCATCTTTTGGTAGGTAACTTTCTGCTTTTGTGCAAAATTTGCTACCAAAGTTTTGCACATCGGATCCGGAACCGGATCAAAAAGCTAAGCCTCCCACAACAACGCAACCGAAAGGGTTCGTTCGGCACCATTTGCGTCCTACGGGTTTCGGGAGGGTCTTTCTCCGGCTGGTGACTGGAGGGAAATCCTTTCAATGTAATGATGACTTTCATTAGTCAAGAGTATATGAGCCCGGATGGTGATGATGATGATGATGATGATGGGAATGGTTTTGAAGAAAATTCCCCATGCTCGTAAGAGACCCATTCTAGGGCGAGACAAGCGATCAAACACCATCCGGTCGTACAGATAACAATGTTCACGTTTTAATAGAAAGCGTCAGCGGTGTTTTAATGTAACTTTTGCGCTAAGCATTGTCTTACAATGGCCGTACGTTGGTAGGATGTCGTTGTAAGGAAATATCACATTTATAGCATCTCTATCATGCTCATTAAGGCGTCTTTGGACAATTCACCAGTGTAACGTTACGCTGATGAGATGCAGTTTTCGCCGTCACCGTTGCATCGTGTCGGGTGTTCTTGCATACTTACAGTGTATCTTCAGGACAACTGGATCGCTCTGCGTTTCACCACGATCGTTGGCGGCCGCACAGGCGTAGCTTCCCGAGTGAAATCTTCCCACGCGCTGTAGCACCAGTGACCGCGTTGAGATGATGACGCCGGACGTTACGTTTTGTGTGACGGGTAGGCCCTGATGTCGTAAAGCGAAACCATCAAAGAGAAGAAAAGTTAGAATTATTTTATTAAAACACATGTAGCTGGTGCGATTAAACGGAGGAAAAATTCCAAAACACCTGAGCTCGTTTGCTTCATTCCTTTTCCGGCAAAAAACAAGACCGAAACCGAGCTGGACGAGTAGTTGTTGATTGAATTCGCTTGACTTGGACATTAATCGGGTACAGCTTTAGAGCGTTAAACCAAAGCTCGAACAGCACGTTTCCATAATGCTTCCGAAAGCGCTTCTGCTCGAAAAGGATCTATGTGTGTTGTTGGAATGGAACGGTTTGTGCTGCTGCTTCTTTCCACCCAAATGTTCCTAATTAAAGCAGGTTTTGAAGGCAAAACGATTCACTGGCCCTTTGCCGATAAACGTTTTGATCATCCTAATCATCGCTCCCCTCTTCATGTTCCCATCATCATCATCATCTTCACAAACACGAGCAAAATGAACGAAACAATTCCATCCGGTAAAACTGACCGACTAAAACCGGATCCGGAAGTTCGTCTAGCAATACGAGTACGAATAGCGAGCAATAATGATAATCACGGCACTGGTATAATCACGAGCTTCCGGGTTTTTGGATGATTGAAGGGAGTATGTTCGAGAAGGGGGGAATGGTTCGAGTGAAGGGAAAGCCGACTACTACCGCCATCTGCTTCTTCAGCTTTTCTTTGCTCTCAGCTCTTCCCTCCAGCCGCCCATTAGCCGTGCGGGCGAGCAGTGAACATTTATTTGCATATTTTAATGAATGAATGATGATTTTAATTTGTGAAATTGTGCTTTTGGTCGGCTTTACACGAACCGGGCACCGACATCAAACGAAAGTGTACGTAGGATTAGAAGAATGTTAGTGTCAGCAGTGTACGATGCTCCGGAGCACGGCAGAAGGGCGCCCGGCTTGAAACTCGATACCATGGGAAAGGGCAATGGGATTTGTGGTTTCAGATTTGATCAAGCTACCTACTCGTCTGAGGTTGGTTGGTCCAAACCAATCTTCCTGAAGGCGTGCAAGAAGGCAACACCGCACGGCATTTGTGGGGGAGGGGAGGAGGGGGGGCTAGCTTCTCGGCTACAATCGCCACACGGTACGACCGACCAAGCTGGGACCAGATTACGGCAATTGTTTGAGATATTTTATTTACGAACTACGCAGCATTATTCTGGCCGCACGGGACCACCGGTCATCACCGGGTTGGAAGGCGGGCGCGATTTTCGCACCCTTTCGGCTGGCCGTGCGACTCGGTCCGCTGCGCTAGAACGGGTTTCGAACGATAAAACCGTTGTCGATATTGGTTCTTAATGGCGAACGGAATCTGCTTAATAAAATTGCTTTTCACCCTCCGCCCACCTTCAAACCATGGGTGGAATGGGGGGTGGTTTCGCCCGGGCGTTTAGGATGCAAATAATACCAAATGCTGCTTCAAGTGCTCCACGGAACGGTCGCTTCAACGAAGTCTGGAAAAAAGTGGAGACAGTCCCCGGGGCTGAAAGGATGAAAGTATCGCCCGGTTAAGAAATAACTTTAATTAGATTTTCAATATAATTATCCAGCTTTGTGAAGCTTCTTTTCCTACGCCTTATTTCACCCTTGGTTGTACTCGCACCCTCTCGCTCTCCTGTCTGATTTCAGTCCGGTGGGTAATTTCTACAGGGTTTCGGTTTACGAAAAGGATATCACAAGCGCAATCGAAGCATTCCAACTTTGCGCGGCGCAAAAAGAGCATAAAGATCGGATTTGTGTTGTGCGGACGCGATGTCTGTGTACAGCAAATGAACCTGGTTTTATTGGTTTTTTAATTAGAAAACCTCTTGCTGTTTAGTGTGCCGCGCCAGGTAGGAAGCGTACTGGAATTGATGTTCTTTGTTGAGCGACATTGAAGATAGTAGTGAATTCGCCGGCTCTAAACTGTTTATTTTACAACTTTACAAGGTTGTTTTAGCATTGATTTTAGGAAAACAGGAAAGAATCTAAATTTATTCATTATTGGAAATGAGTAAATAAATTTTATCATAAGCATGAACTTCTTAATTTGAGGTTGACCATCAAAGTTCTTGAATGACTAATTCATCAAGATTAATTACTATACGTGAATATTTATTAGTTTAGCTTGGTATGATATTTTTTTAATTTAACTGTTTAAACGTGGATAAATTATCAGCTGTTTTTATTAGATTTTATGAAAAAAAATTAAAATTCAAATGTGTACGGGTGTATCAGACGGAGTAACAGACTGAACAGTGCTTGAGCTAAGTAAGCTGAGCTGTCAAGGGGTTAAGTAAGCTTCTTTCAAATATGATAATTCATACAGTCTTTAACAGAATTAAACGACACTTGTTTTGTTTTTATAATACGGAACCCTAAGAGTATGGAACATATGTAAATATTATTCATCGTTTCACATAGGTATTTCCATGTTTTTCTTTTTAATACAAATTATAGATCAATATTTATTCTATGTAACTAATAAACATGGAATGTCACACAAAACTGATAACTTAATGAATATTGTTTTGTTCTCTTTACTTTTCGAGTTTTAGAGAGTTAGAGTAATTGTTCGCAAACAAATTTTAAAAGGTACTGCCTTAAATGACGTTTTTGTTTTTCTTGCACCATATAAAGTGAAGTATGGCCGATATTTTTTGCATTGCTTAACGATATGTTATCATTCAAAACTCGCAAGTTACTACTTCGATAGAGATAATTTTATAAAGTTTATAAAATCCTTAAAAAAATTAGAAAAACTTTTGCAGTTCATGTTTCTCTAGAACATACGTTTTATCTAACTTTTATGATTATTCTTATTTCTAAAACAAGAGGTGTGGTATAGTTCTGTAAAGGACTGTGGTATGTGTTTGTTTAAACTCTTCTTCTTAAAAACGAATTGCTTTCTTTTTCGTATCATAAGTAAGTTCTAATGAAAACATTGTCTTTTAATAACTTCCTCTAAATAATTTTCCACTTAGTCTTCTGTTAAATCCGAGGCGTCTCGGATGTCCATGCACGGTAAGTGGTTCTTGCACCTGTTTGGTCATTTGCAATCTTAGTTGCCAAACAAAGCAATCTTCATCAGCGATATAAATCTTAAGGAGATTTTCATCGTCCCCGTCAAGAACTTCCTTCCGTGTGTTCGCCTTGTTAGAACGTTCGACACAGCGAGATCAGCGGGCACTTGCAGGCATTTTCGAAAGCGGAAGCGTAAACCATCGTCTCAATCTCCCCATTCCCGACCGTGCTCATATCTGCCCGACACGCAACGGTGGCCAGGCGTCCGGGGAACAACGTGAAGCATCACCGAGGCGGTATACCTTTCGGAACCACTTCCGGTCCCACCCCAATCTCACTCCACCGAGCAGGCTTCGCGAGAAAGAGGAAACATATTAAAATCCCATTAAATTCACATCGAGAAAATATGATGCCATTATGTTTCGCGGAGCAATTTATCTCTCTTAAGCTGATTTCATTCAATTTCAATTTGATCCTTCAAGATGACGGTGGCAGAACCGCCAACCGTGTGCCAACCGGTCTGGTACAGGCAGGGCGATGGCGGCAACGGTTTGTGACTTTGACAGTTTTGTGCAGGAGAACGATCAACGAGCAGAAGGCCAGGAATCCGCGAATCCGACATCATCTGCCCGCACACTCTGGTAAGGACAGTTTGGCTGTCTAACCCGGAAAGAGCAACCCGGGAGGAAAATGAAGGAAAAAGAAAATGGAAAAAGCGAACCCCTTAAAATGGTGGCATTTTGTGTTCATTCCCTCATTCGCTTACTTTTTTGTTATTTTTTCGAGGCACTTTTCAACCAAGCGAATGTTTTCCCTTTCTTCCTAATCTTAACTGAGTTAAATAAAATGGAAATTCTTAAACATTTTTCCACTACACGAGCGCTAAATTCGCGACCGTACCCGGACTGGAAAGAGCGTACGGCCGGAGGAGGGAAATTAAATGAATTATCTATCCCCAAGCTTTATCCCGTACGGTGACGGATGCTATTGGGAAAGCTTGGTTTTAGCAGGATCTGGTAGCAGCATGAACAGCAGCCGCAGTTAATCTGTGTGTCAACGCGGACCCCGTCCGATACTTACATCGTGTGACCATGTAATGCGATGCTCCCTCGGATTTGCCTTAATGTGACACTCGAAGTAGACGTCGTCGCCTTCCTTGATGTCGTCGGGATTAAGCGTTGATCCCAGCGACAGTGTCACTTGCGGTGGATCTGGTTGGGGATTTGGTCGTGAATCCATAGGAAACGGTTAAGTGAGTGAGAGAGAGAAGGTGTGGAAAAAAGGAAAAGAAATACGATTTAGTTTTAATGTAGTATAACGTGTGACAGGGCGAGTAAAGCTCGATGTTTGCCATCTCTCTGTTATCTTTGTGTTTGAAACTAGTAATGGTGGAGTTAGCTGAGAATGGACGCTTTAATATCCTTGCAGCCACACACCCACCCGACTCAAATGAGTGGGAAAGTCATGTGAGTAACATTCGATGCTGACATGCCGGTTGATTCATTTCCTATATAACTTACACACGCAGACCTCCGCATGACCTTGGAGCTACAAATCATCTTCGTAAGGTTGAATTTTTGTCTGAAATGGGCAGAAAAGCGAAGTGCCTGAAAATGCCACTTACAGAGCACGTTCATGATGACCGAATCTTCGAGGACGGAGTTTTGGAGGCGTGGATTGGATCCTTCACACTTGAGAATGGTTCCATCGTCATCGGGATGGGGCCGGAAGCTCAGCACAGACGACACCATCGAGCTGTTATTGATGATTTTTATCTGTGTGCGAAACAATGGTGAACATTCAATTCATGTTACGCTCCGTTCGGTTTTCCATTGCTCTTTTTATAATTTTTATTTTCATTCATATCGTATCTATGTCATCGTTTCATTAAATCATTTCATGCCATTACACCCTGTATGGCTTCCCATTTACGATACCAAGAAACGAACCCGAGAGATGTGTAATATTACTGTTCGAAAATATAACATACCTTGCCCTTAGTGAACGGTCGATTGTTTTGCATCCATTTGATGTCCGTCTCCGGCACGGAACCTTCCACATTGCACGCCACCATGTACTCCTGGTTCGATATTAATTGTTTCGGTTTCGAGGACAGGGCTGCCGATAGGGGTTTTACTGCAAGGGAACAGAAGAATGGAACATTAGCTAGGGTTGCACTGTGCACAATTGATGGATGCACACTTACGCAACATATCCACCCGTATGCTACGTTCGGCCGGTGGCACTAGCTTGGTGTTCGATGCCTGACACTTGTACGTATTGTTCAGTGCCGATCGTGTCATTTTCGGTATTTCCAACCGATTGACGGTAACGTGCCGTCCCATCGAGATTCCGCCGCCCGTTTGCATGATTTCGTCCCCGTTCAGCCAGGTGACGGTTGGTTCCGGCCGTCCTGCAAGGAAACGGTGGTTGTGAAAAAAAATAAATAAATACATTTGTTTATTGTTGTTACATTTCGTATTTTGATTCATTTTTGCATGATTCTATAAATTCTAGAAAGTTTTTTTGCTTCAATTTTATTCAGTACCAACTGATGGACGAGTGAATATGTCACAGAATGTCTACCTACATCTGTGACATCTGTTTATTTAATTTCAATAATCTAATGAATTGGGCTATCGAATTATTAATGAGTCAAGTGATATCCAAATTGATTATTAAATCAATAAATATATCGAAGCACGTTTACCCTTTTTTGATACTTTATGTTCCCTAATCAAACAGGCTTGTTCCATGTGTTATTTCCATAAGTTTAACGTTATTAATATTGCTTTACAAATCAAGTGTTTTGTCCTCTCTCTGTTTTATTTTTAAAATTCCAAATGATTCGTAATGTTGTGGAATCTACAACGTGATGGAATACGTATAATTATCATGTTTATGTTTAATTATCATATGACCTGTATTTATATAATTTAACCAATCCATAGTAAACCGAAGTGGTGCAGGTCTTTTGTACGATAAAACCAGCATTACGTCTGATTAGAGTTATTCGATTGTAAATTTGCTAAATTATCTTGCCATTGGAAAATTCGTTCTAGAAAAGTCAGAAATAACATTCCAATGTTGAGGTTTTAAAAATATTGTTTTTATCGTGCAGAACAGTGATCGCCACTGTTTTGAGTAAAGCGATGTAAAGTAAAGTCTGATACTCATTATCTAAGACATATATTTTCTTCAACATTAAATGTTTAAGAATAATATTAGATGAAATTTTATGGTAAGTTTTTTTTTCTCTTTTGGTGCCTAATCGATTTGCAAATGCATTTCTTCCAACTGAAGAATAGCAATATAAAACTAATTGACTTGACTTGTGATTTAGGAAACAAAAACTTATTTCCACAGTCATTTCTGTTGTAAGCAGGTTTTTTCTCTTTAAAACTTTAACTTTAAAGTGTTTTTCTCTTTTCAATTAACTTGTTGATGTATAGTATAATTCATGGGGAGAGATAGGGATTGGAAAACTCATTTCCCTACAAGTGCAGAAAATGTGTCCTTTTATTTCTTTCCCCGTCACAGACATACGAAAACATCTGGAGAAGAAATGTTATGCTCAAAGTGAGCCTCTTAGCAAAAAACATATTAGATGGCCGGATATAGCTAGTGGGTCAGACTGGTTTAAAATATCTATTTTTATTTACCAAGCCAAACTTTTTTCAATTGAATTGATGGATCGAATAGAGTACTGGCAACGATTCATGGATAACGTCTAAAAGTCTGAGATCCATTTTCTTATGGATAAAGATTTCTTATGGATAAGTAGATTATTTGAGTTAGTTTTAAGCATCATTTCGATAAAAAAATGTAAAAAATCTGGTACAGTTACAGAAAGAGAAGTACAGCCATGTAGAAGCATTGTACTGTGACCTTATTCGTTAATTATTGCCTTAATTGTTAACCATTCGTTTTATGAATATATTTCAATCAAATTCAAGTTTCGTTATTTAAAATTTATAAAATAAAACCTTCAACTGGATAAAGACTTCGAATAACATAACTGAATCAAGAGCTGAAAAATGAGCGGCCCAGTGGGATAATAATATCGGCGCCGGGCCTTCATTCCACGGACTGGGACCTAAATCCCATTCGAATCGTTCTGCATGGACTGACTACAAGTATTGTGCCTAAATTAAGTCTAACAATAAAAAAAGGAGCATACAAATTTGAAACATGTTTATTCCGACCATTCTACATTTACACACTATCCTTTCTTCCTCCCGCAACTGATATTGTCTTACAGATCTATATGGGCAGTATAATTAAATATTCTACCTTGCATAATTTAGTGCATGTTTAATTACTGCTTTGCTAGTGTGATGCTGTCCATGCTATGGCACACAGCCACAGAAACCCCATCATTTGTTGCCCAAAAATATTTTCACCTCAAAATTTGAAAACAAATATTAATTTACGAACCAAGCGTTTTCCCTGCCGTGTCACGCCATTTACGGGGAAATATTTCCCCCCTTTGCTGTCAGCTGCCGGTTTCCATCCGTGGGCAGTGAGGGTTTTAAAAATTCCCATGCGTTACCGTGACGTGAAGCATACATCAAATGAGGCAAATTGTACGTGCGCACCGTGAGTCGCTAGAAACATTTATTTATCACCGGTTACCTTTGTCCCCGC
>AXCM01002218.1:0-36014 GCA_000473375.1 Anopheles culicifacies | reverse complement strand
CGATAAAACAAAACTGAGGAAATAATAACACTAAATCGTCCAAGCTTTTTGTTCGATAACAACGCGATGTTTTGGATGCAATTCATCTGGCGAGAAGAAAAGCAGCGGCAGCAGTAGCAGCAACAACAAACTGATCATCAACCGTTGCATCACATCCATTTGGTGGGAGGTGTGGGAGAGGTGTTGATGGCAAACGAGCTCCGAAGTGCATTAATTTGGCCATCATCGAAATTTTGTAATGCTTAAATACACGCGCGCTTGTTATGTGTATCGGTCGGCGTGTTCAGCTTGTGGTATAGAAGAGAAATGTTTAAATTAATGTAACGCTCCGTTTACGCCCCAGCACTATGATCGGTTGATTTTTTGTTCTACTAATCACCAAAAGATGCTACGGTTGATGAAGATTGCGTGTGCTGTGACAAACTTATGTGTGTTTTTTTTTCTTTTTTTATAATTTTTTTCATCGATCTCAATGCACTCATAATCACAATTAAGGGAATTTCTGTTATTGATTTGCATACATTCAGGCGCGCGCAACCAAGATATGTAATCCAAATAATAAATTGATTTTAAATTTCTTACCACAATTTGTAGATCGCAACCTGTCTGCTGGGAGCCACTCTGCTTCAGGCATCACCACTCAAACAGAGCACACCGCGGGCCCTCGTCACCAGCCGATCGGATGTGGTGACGCCGGAAGCAACCAAAGACAAACCGCAGTACATGATCCGCGTAATGCCGAAGGACGAGGAACTGGCGGAGCTGTCGAAGTTGGTCGATTTTTTCGCGAATGGGGAGACCGGCTCGCCCAGCGCATCAACCGGCTCTCCCCACACGACCTCCTACGGTTCCTATAGTCCGTCCCGGGACGATCTGACCGAACCACTGCTGCCACCACCGGTCGAACAGAGCGAACCAAACTACTACGCCGCCAAACCAAAGAAGACCAAGGGTAAAAAGTACATCCCGACACAGAAGCTTATCAATCTGAAGCACACCGATGCGGTGGAAAAGAATGCGAACGAGAAATCCCGCCAGAACAGCGATAAGGTGCGCGAATCGAGCGAAGAGGATACGTTCTTCCTGGATGCGATCGATCTCGATCGGCTGCTGGCCAGTGCGCTGCTCGGCGAGCAGGATGCACGATCGGAAGCGACCGCTGCCTTAGGCCGTTCGCTTCTACCGCTGAGGTTGGAAGAGCTGAACAGTGGGGAGTTTGTGCCGAGCCGCAATCGTCGGGTGGATCAGTATACGCGCCGCGTTGCCGGAGAGGATGAAGGTGCTAGAATCGATTTTCAAATGCATGGCCACCATGGGCCTAACAGCTACAAGTTTGGCTATGACACGGGTGAAGGGTAAATGTGGTGATTTTTTGTGACTAACTGCACGATTGCGTTTGTGTTTTGCACCCCTGTTTTGTTTGAGCTTGTGTGTTTTGAACAACGTCCTCGGTGCATCGTTTACTAATTTATGTGTTTCCTTCTCTCCCTCCCCCACCGATAGGAAGAATCGTCAGTTCCACGTAGAGGAGCGCGATAACAAGGGTAACGTACGTGGCCGCTACGGTTACTATCTGCGATCCGGCAAGTTTCGTATCGTCAACTACAGCTCGTCCCCGGACAAGGGCTTCAGGATAGAGCCGTAAAAACCGCAAACGAACACTCTGCAAACGACAAATCATCATTAGTTACATGTTTTAGTGTTTTATTTATTAACTATACATACTTACGTTACAAGTATTCTGTACCTTTTCGTCATCAATCCATTTTTTTGTTCTTAGCCATCAATCCGTTTCATTAACAATGGCCACACGAAGTAAGAATGACAAGGAGAAAGCCAAATAAAATTAGTTCGATTAATTAAAACGGCGATACGTTGTGTTCTTTCCTGGCTGGGCTTCAATCCGAATCCGAGAAAGTTGTTAGATAACAGGAACAATATGTATATTTTTTTTTCGATATTAGTGGGTTGTTGGCAGGAGGTAGGAATGTGTAAGACTCCTCGAAACATTTCATGTTTCGGACACTAGACTTTACAATCTTTTCGAAACGGCATAGAACTGTTTTTCGATATCATCCAGCAAACCGGACGCACCGAATCGGAACAACTCCGGCTTCAGCCACTCCTCGCCGAGCGTTTCTCGGATCATGATCATCCACGCGATGGCATCCCGGACCGTACGTACGCCACCGGCCGGCTTCAGACCAATCTTCTTTCCGGTGAGACGATAGAACTTTTGAATGGCACGAATCATAACCAGTCCGACCGGAAGGGTTGCGTTGACGGCCTCCTTACCCGTGGATGTTTTTATAAAGTCGGATCCAGCCATCATTGCCACCATTGATGCTTTATAAACCTGCAAAAAATATAACGTGTTGAATAAAATAACGTTTCAGCATTTATGGACCGTTTCTACTCACGTTAACCATTGTGCCACACTCTCCGATGCCAAGAATCGCCTTCAAGTGAACCTTATCGCCACAAGCTTTGCGCATGGCGACTATTTCGTCGTACAATTCTTGCCATTTTCCGGTTAGCACTAGGCTTCGATCGATCACTATATCAATCTCAGTAGCTCCCTGCTCGATCGCGAAGCGTATTTCCTTCAAACGCGTTTCCAGCGGATACGATCCAGAGGGAAATCCTGTCGCCACCGAAGCGATTTGAATTCGATTAAGCATTCCTAGTGCCTTAAGCGCCCGGTGAGCGTCGGCCACACGACTCGGGTAGACACACACGGCCGCCGTATGCACTTCTCCCTTCATCTGGGCATGGACAGCTAGGTCCGAAAATGGGTACGCAGCCCGAAAGCAAAGACGGGCCACATTAGATTCCGTATCATCGCCCGCTAGTGTGGTCAAATCGGTTAGTTTCAATGCTTGCAGTGTGTACTCCCGAAATTCGGCATCTGTGACGCGCTTGATAAGAGCTGAGGTTAACAGGTCAACCGAGCGGACCACGCACGAAAGATTTACACGCACGCTGGACAACTGTTTCACGTCTAGGGATAAAAAAAGGATAGAAAAAAGATGTTATTAGGAGACATTGAAAATCTGGGTAGCTAACAGCGAGGTACCGTATGGGATTTCAACGTTTGCCACCATTTCAACGATTTTGTAGTAACGTAAGTAGTTTGAAGCTGTTTTGCCCTTGTTTTGTTTAGCCGGCTGATAACGAGCAAGTTTCTAAAACGGAAGAAAGAACAACGATTAGAGAGTATTTCTAACTTTCGGTTTTGTGCAGCAAGAGACTCCTACATACCGTTTATCGTAGAACAGTTTATTTTTATCAACAAATAATACAATATGCGGTTAAAATTAAGAAATTCACAACAAAAACGCCAAATATCTGTTTTGTGCGCCTGATTGACAGTGATAATGGTCCAAGTAACAAATTTCATTATGAAGTCATGTATACACGTTGGCGCATGGTTTTGTGTACACACATCGTTTACTTTTAAAATTACTCATTCATGTGTTTTTTTTGAAGAATGCTGATTTTGTTTTCAAAATACTTGCACAACTTACTCATTCATACATGAATTACTACACAATAAAGATTGTGCTTCACCTCCACACAAATATTCAAAGTAAACAAAAGTTTTCGCTCTTTTGTCATGATAACACAAGTTTTCCTGTGTCCATTCTTTTCTCATTCACTATTTTTTCTAGTACATTTGACAAACTTGTCTGTTTGAATTTTTCAAATTGTCATTTTGGGAAGAGTATTTTATTCTCGAAACCAATGTTGTCAATCTTCTCGCAATGGTATAACCTCCTGTTCGTGCACCTCGATCTGAAAACGTCAGTGCGGAGCGATTTGTTTGGGAATGGACTGTCAAACAGTGTTGTTATTTCATACGCGTCGGACGTGTGCGTGTTGTTTTCGTGCGTGAATTTTCCCCCAAATCAAAGAGCTTTCTCCGCGTTGAACACCAGATCTAACGGTATGTTTCTCTGCACAGAAGCTATGTGACACGGTGAAAGGATGTAATGTGATTGCGGAACGAAGTGTTAACATTGTGCCACTGTACGCGTGTATGCTTAAACGCGGGGGCAAGTCACATAGTGGGCTTACATTCCCTTGCTTACAGCGTATGCTTCAGCGACGACAGGTTTTGACCGCCCCCGCTTCCTCGCCGCGGACGGTATCCACGATCAATGTAAACCAAATAAATTGAAACAGTGAAAGGAGTGTGAAACAAAAGCATAATCAGCTTTCTTGGTAAGAAGTTATCAGTGTGTAAGCAACGGTGTAATTTCGATTGTGGTAAAAATTGGATGCGTACTGGCGATTGTGTGGAAAATTTTGTTAAATTCCATTTGCAGCAACATAATTAGTAAAGTTTGGGTGGCTTTTCATTTTCCTCTTACAGCGTTGTTGTTTCGTGGAGTGATAAAATCGTATCAAAGATCTATGGGCAAGAGCATGCCTGTTGTGCGTACAGTGCGAAGAGGTCGTTTGATGTGAGTGCATTTGTTTGTACGTGTGTTTGTGTTTGCGTACTTGTGTCCGCGGAGCCGAAGTGAAGTAGGCAAAACTGGCACAAGAGTAAAGTGTACCTGTGAAGAATTTCCTTCTTTCCATACCCGAGCGCTCGCGTGTGTGTGTGTGTTTGAGAGTGAAAGTTTCAGTTTCGGCGGAAGGGTTTGTGCATTGGATGCGGAAAATCGGGCGTGAAAAATGAATAACAACAGCTCGCGGTCCCATCTGCCCTGGATGTTCAACAACTCGCTGGCCATCCGCCAGGAGATACAGCGGTTCGAGAGCGTCCATCCGTCAATCTACGCCATCTACCACCTGATCGATCTCATCCCGGACGTACAGGTCGCGCAGCAGATCCGTGATCATGTCGTCTGCATAGAAGGTACGTGAAACGTAATGTAAACTTTAATTAGATGATATGTGGACCGAACATTGGTTGGAAAACTGCACTAGATGAGGTGCATGTCGCAAGAGAAATCGTACCGACTGACGGGCAATTATTTTAGAGAATTTATTTATGTCTCCCGTATCCAGGTTAGCGACGGGACGGGAGATTAATTACTGAATGCAAACAGTTGGCCTTGAAATTACGTGCATGCAAGTCAAGTGACCCAAACAACTATGCTTTGTTGCATTAGAATTACTACTGGGTTGTTATGGCAACAAACCATAGTTCCCCATTCTAGAAGAAAAGCTGTTGGCAAATTGATTTCGGAATGCTTGCCCTAGATCAAGATTGGCGGAGCTTGTTTGATGATTGTTTATTATTTATTAATTTAGTTTAATGCTACAGCGAATCGGCTTCCTAACGATCCATGTTCATTCCAGATTTTTTTATTCATAAAAATAT
Source organism: Anopheles culicifacies (assembly GCA_000473375.1). Classification (NCBI taxonomy): domain Eukaryota; kingdom Metazoa; phylum Arthropoda; class Insecta; order Diptera; family Culicidae; genus Anopheles; species Anopheles culicifacies. Next base: position 30,679 of record AXCM01002218.1, on the reverse strand, counting down.
GATACGAATTCGGCCGTCCGCTTGCTTGCTTCAGTGCTCCATTAATTTTGGGATTTAATTATGATTTACGATGAACTGTGTGAACCTGTATTTGTTCCACCCTGGATGCCCCACGGGCCAGAGGAGAATCGAAATAAATCGTAGCCCATAAAAAAGTAAATCACCAGCCTCGCAAGCTGTTATCGTATCTGTCAGCGTTTTCCCTTGGAGCGCGTACGTATTTGGGGAAGTCCTAAGCAAAGCGAACGTTCAGATGAAACGTATTCCGTTGCTCTCGTCAATTAAAGTGATGCTCGGTGAACATTGTAGCTGGGTGTCAGATGTCGTATGGAACGGGGAGAGAAAAAAAAAGGTCAGCTCAATTTAATGCGAATGTGTGGTGAAGAAAATAGAAAGTAAAACCTCAAAGGAAGAACATTCCGCATGCGTTTCCCTGTGTGTCTGGTCGATTTTTTGTTTTGCACAGCTCCCCAGTTTGTTGACTTGCCTTCCAAAATATAAATTTTTGAATGAAGTAACGTATGCAGAACAGCTGTGCACAGAACAGCTTGACGCAACGAAACGAGAACCACATGAGCTGGAAGCAAATCCGAAACAAAATCAAAAACTTGCTGACAAGAAACGGGCGTCAGAATTTTGCTGATGATGATAAGTTGATTAGCAAAAGTAGGACAGAAGGAAAAAAAAGTGAGCTTTATTGGATTTGTTGACAGGGTATTTAAGGGATTGAAAGGCTGAAGTCGGCAACAGCTTGAATAACTGTAGAACATCATATTTGCGACCTGTCATTTGGGTGTTCCGTCGTCTGTAGAATGAGAACCGAGAGCTTTCCTCTGGCTATGTGGACTTTTTTCTTTGTTGATTCTTCTCTTGGTGAGATTCGTGTTTTTACCGCTTAACCTACGGAACATTATGCGGCAGAATCATTGGTTCTGACAAACAACCGGTTTCGGTTGTCGATCCTTTTCCGATGACCATGGTAGGTCTGGTGGGGTATGGAGCATTTTATGGTTATGCTAATGCAACGGGTCTACGGTTAGCCTAAAATTAGACCTTTGCCAACCGACTAGCCGGCTAGCGGTTTTTTTTCGTTTTGCTTATTGGCTTAAAATATATTAGGTGATCTTACCGTTCATTAGAACTGGTCAGCGCTCTAGCATGGAACGTCGGGGAGATTTTATGTGTGCGCGACGATTGAGCATTTTAAAATCATTAACTTGGTGACCCAATTTTGCGGATTGCATGCTTTTCGTCGATGGGGGTTGGTGAATTTACGCTGCTAATGGGCTTTTTGTTTCCGAGGTGTTGATTCGCCTTTAGTAGTCTTCTTATTGTTTTGCTTTTGAGTTGTTTTATTATAATTTCCAAGTGTATTTAAAATTAAACAACGTATTGTGTTTGTTAGCAATCGAGTATAGTTTTATTATTGATATGGCTGAGAGTATGTAATGTATTTAAGTTTTCATCATCATTGTGACTTCTGGAAGTCTAATAAGTCTTATAGAGACTAATAATGCGTTATCAATTATTGATTGATGAAGCAAGACGTAAGTGCCTCAATAGTCTAAACATAATGTATTCTCTAATGGCAATAAGTACGACTGGGCGATCATCAAATGGCGAACAGATCACCATTTCAATGGAGATCTGTTAAAGTGCCTCCTACGTCTATTTAACATTACGTTCCGGAAGTGAATGAATGTTAATGGATTATTAGCTGCAAATTAATGGCTCCATTTTCTGCATCGTTAAACACATAAATTTGTGTAAAAATATGATCACAAAATTCAAATTAAAGTTAACATCAGCTCACTAGTCGGCTGGATCTCTTTCTCTCTCCCTCTTTATCGACCTGTGGCCATCGAAATAGGAACATTTTTATGATCTGCTTTTCTGATTCTGCAAGATGCGAATATAGAAGTGTGCCGTAGCGAACTCATTCCGCTGGAAATCGCATCACAGATCGCATTATGTTCGCCGGTCTTTGTGCCATATTTTATCGTCTTAGATGCGCACGGAGGAACGCTGCTTTTGGTTTGGAAGCGCAAAACGAACAGAACCTAGCGTGGGCTTATTTTATGCTCTGGCGTATTTTTTTTCTATTAAGGAACGTTTGGTAATAGCACCACAGTAGAACGAATCTGTGCGCTACATCGTTGAGCGAATCGGTTCGTTTCTGTGCTGCTCCTGCTCGTGCAAAAGCTCTCCCCGAAGCACTAATAAATTGTATGTAGATGAAAATCAGATTACGTCACAATGCGTTTAGGTAGGGAAAAAGGGCTGCATTTGCTTGCTCGCTTAGGGCTCGGTGTACCGTCGAACGTTTCGCTTCCGTGGTTCTTTAGTGATTGATTTTCTCTCGATTCACTTGATGGCTTTGCTGGGCGCTGTGCAGTTTGCTGGTCGGTTGGGCAGGAAAGGGCTTAAGTTGGAAATTGTTTTCGAAAGCATTCCCGTATAATGGTGTATAGTTAGCCATAAACGTGTAGGATCATTCAATTTAGGTCAGACAATCCTGTTCGTTGTGAACAAGACAATACTTACGACATTACGGCGAAGCTTTCATTCTACAAACATCCTTCATATATGTAACGTTGTTGTGAATGAAGGATGTTCGTATTCATAAAATATAATTAAAAGCATTAAAAGCCTGAAGGCTTCTAGTCAACGCCAACTTCATTTTATTTCGCTTTCTTGGAGGAAAAACTAATTTCCCCTTTATCGATTTCTCTTTCGGATGTCATTCAGTGCATTTCTCCCTCTTTCAGCTTTCTATGCCACTTTACTCCACCGGGGAATCGAAGGTTTTTTTTCAACTCCCCGGTAGCATCAATAGTTGCACCAACAGGAAACATGATGCAGTTCTGTCGATAGTTCTCTCACATCCGATTCTTGCACTGGAGAGGCTTCTTGGGCGAAAGTGCTGCTGCTCTAAATATAACCACTCCGAAGGTCGCTCTTCGATCGAACTGTTCATTGTTTTTGTGTTTGCTACAATTGCTTGCAAGTGAGAAAACTAGAACATAGCATTGCAACTTGCACTACAATGAGCAAATTAGCGCTGAAACAATGTGTTCCCAATTGAGTGCGCCTTGCAATGGTGCAACATTGAAATACATTGAACTGGAGGAGGAGTTTTCTGTGTGTTCGTTTTTCTTCCTTCATTTAAAGCAATATTCTTTTGACCTCGGCTTGCAACGTGAATAATGAGTTCGTCCTTTGCTGTCAGTCATTTATAGGCCAAAGGAAAAACAAATATGCAGCTCAAGGGAAAGAAAAGATAGTACAACATAAACAGTCCCTGTGTCTGCTGTGTTCCGTGACGATGTTGTCCTCGAAGAGTTGGGATGAAGGGATCGATTTGCAAATGTGCCACTCGTGGGATCATATTTCTTCTGTACGGATGAATGATTTTTGCTGTGAAGAAATCGTACATGACACCTTCATTCATATATGCTGCCCATGTTCTGGAAGTCTCTTTACGATCAAGCAAAGGGCCTAAAACGTCAGCGTAACATAATCTCTACCTGCCGTCCGGTTTACCTGCCACAAATTATGGAACTTGTGACCTGAAGTGTTCACGTACAGCTTTTTGGAAGATGAGCTTACAGAAATCGACCCTGTTTTGTTTCATCTCAACAATCATCAGGATAACTTGCCGAAGGACTTGAACGTCTGCAAGCCTCTCGATTGGATGTGCCGTAGAAAGTAATCCACATGCCCAACTGCGTGAAGATGGGATGTTGTTGTTTTGGGATAGTTTCTGGGGGAAAAGAACAGAACTGCCAACCGACGAGATCCTGAGGGAATAAGGGCGCCTTCGAATATTTTATACGCTCAGTATTCCATATAGAACTGTTTGCTTATCTTCATTTTCGTTCGTCCAGTTGTTGTTGGTTGGGGGTTTTATGATGTGATAATTTTCTCACTCCCAAGCACATGCACTCAGCATGGAATGCCTCGAAAGAAGAAGGTCAGTACGGCAAGCAATACGAATGGGCAGAGGTTTGGTTGGTTTGTTGGTTGGTGTAATAAAATCCCGAAGAAGGCGCACATATTTCCGGTGCAACAGGGTAAGCTCTGGGTAAGGGCTGGAGTGTGTTTGTGTGCGTACGTCTCTACACATGACATGATGGGCTTCTTTCCGGTTTGAATTTCAATGAGTTTGTCAGAATTTTTTGCGCATAAAGTAAGCAATTTTATGGTACGGTGTTACAGGAGTAAGAAATAGTTGGAAAGGCTATGCTGGACATAGAGGCAGTTGCGAGAAAGAGCTGCTGTTAGAAGGGTGTGCCGTTTTTTTTACTTAATGGAATTTTCATAGGATATAAAATTTTGTAAAATTGTTTGAAAATTGAATGAGATGTAGTGAGACGTAGCGAGGTAAGATAAATATTTGTATAGCATGTTGGTAAATATTTAATCGCACAAGCTGATTCGCCATTAGCTTTCACATCCCTCGAGCGATGAAGTTTTGTTTAAGCTAAAAAATTTCATTCTGCCACCAGCGTTTTGTGTTGGCGGGAATGTAGGAAAAAGCGCGTGCCCGAATGATGGGGAAGCAACATTACGTCAACTATAGAAAATAGTAGCTCATCTGCTAGGAACAGCGCGATATTTGAAGGTCCAAAACTGTGAAGACTCCCACTCAAGGCCACGGGTTTTTCACTCTATGCAGACACGTTTTTATTTGGCCATGATTACTGTAAACAAATCATCCAAGAAATGGTCGGCTGGCGTGTTTTTTTCTCTGCTCCGTTCTCCGTACCACTGCTACTCATGCAAATGTTTACCGAAGAACGGAAGAGAGAACGGTAAGATCATCACGGTAATAAAATATCCATTCGAAAGCAGCTGAAAACTATTCTCAAACTTTTATTTGTTTCGAATGGGGAAAGACGCACAGGCACGCACAAGGTTTGTTTGCGTTTTTTCCCATGTTTTCCCCGGTTCTGGGGGCAATATTTTTATATGCTGCCTTGAAGAAAACGGCCTAGTCCCTTTTTTTTTGGGCGGGTGTGTAGCATCATTTGCCAGATGGCTTGAGCGAAGAGTGTTTGAGATGTTGTAGGAAGCTGCGTACACGCATGGCCGTTTGGAGAGCTGCAAGACGTCATTCAATACTGGACAAGTATCTATATTCACCCCCATTCTAACTTCAGCTCGTTTGAAGTTTTTTTCTCTCCTTTGGAGAGGTCCGCTAGACCTCTGTCAAGTGCGAGGAATTCACTAGAGCATCGGTTCGGCTACATTAATCAGGCACTCGAGATAACGCCTCCACGTTTTGCGATTATTTCCATATTAGTTTGTCATCCCACACACCTCGGTGGCGTTACACTTACACTTGACCGGGGTGACTGTGCAGTTGAAACATTACCTCATCGAGTGTGGTGAGGTCGCGTGCGCCTACGCAGGAACTCCTTAGTGATCGCGATGACAGATTGATATGGGTTTAGAGTTAGGGAGATGTTAATTGTGTACGTTCAAGGTCATGATGGCGCTTTGAAGCTATTTTAACAGTATAATATAAAGTTTATCAAGTAAGAATTTGTGTAGTAGTTTGATCAATTGATAGTTGGATCTGACGTAATCTTCTAATTTCTAAATGCTGGGATTTGTCTTACGTTGTTGTGTACAGCTGATGGAACGTGATTGACGAACGAAATTGTTCAGCTTCGGCTGCCATCGAACATGATCAGCTAACTGTTTTGTAAACAATTTCTCCCTTTACACATGCCTCATCCGGAGGGCAGTGGCATCAGCATTTCCAACCGTAGAATTCTAGTAGGAATGTGACCGAACGCGATTGTTTGTGCTTTTTTGGGATCGAATTCTTCTGGTCGTCGCATGTATGCATGCTAGCGTTACGTTGTGATCATTCCTTCGATTTAGCTCCCCATTTTAATTATATCACTTTACAGTAGATTTCCTCGTGAAGGGAGAGTTAGGCGAACCCGGTTAAAGGGATAGGGTGTTGTTTACATGGCGCTATGGTGGTGGTGTTTTATGAGCGTACGGTGTTACACTGCTGCCAAGGTTTGTGGGAAGTAGACGCAGATAAATAGAATCGCATTTTACGCAAACAAGAGCTACTAATTTTACGATCGGAAGGAGAGGAACTTTGCTAAAGGATTGTTATATGGTATCGTTGGGAAGCCTGCGTTAAGTTAAATATAATTGGGAGGAATTAGTGTTTTCGGAGAATTGGGAAGAGGGGTTGGAACTGATATGTAAAATGAAATTAATTTATACTCAAATATGTATTTTCATGCCCGAAAAGGTGAACTCTGTAACGCTTGAAACTAGTTCTTGAACTATCCCTATTGAACTTCTCGTCTAAAGACTAACTATTATTTTCTATTAGTACATGCAAATGTGGGAACTAAAAACTGAGTTCCTTTTGAAAATCCTCAAGAGAAGAGTTCCCCATTTGTGTCTAAATGTTCCTCTACAATGTAGAAAAAATCATGCATTTCTTGGTTTCTATCTACGTTCCTTTAAAGCATTGTGGATGTACTTAAGATTACCGGAAAATATTAATCGTAAGCTTGATACATTGTCATCATTTTAAACAAATCCAAACGTACCAAATTGCATGCGATCTCGTGCAATGGAGCTCCAATAAACAGTACGTGCTGGAACGCGAATGAGAAGTTGCACTTCTTCCAACAAATGAAGCGAAAATAGAAAAGTTGAATGTTACAAAGAGATCACATTGCAGTACCCTGCTGAAACTCTTCGTCTTGGTACTGCTAGGTGTATAACTTGTACTACTATGTATGGGGTAGACAGGTGGCAAAGTAATTTGAAATTCTATTTCAATTAATTTTCAACCATCAGGAGCTTGTTTATTTGCTGTACGCTGACACACTGTTCCTTTATCTGATAGTCCTTGAACTAGATACTAGTTTATTGAAAGAAGTATCGCACCAAGTCAGGAGGGGCTTTCTGTTGAGATACGGAACACTATTTCTGGAATGTAAAAGTTGTAGTTTAGATGCTTCATTATAATTGCTCTTCCATCCGGGGGGAACATCAGGACAGTCCTGAAGTTGTGCAATGTGTGATGAATTAAATGCTGGGTGTGAAGAGCATACTGGGTAGCGGGTGTCATTTTCCCAGGCCAAGGCGTCATTTCCCGAGCACTCGCTAAACGTTAATCGAGAGAGTTGGCGAGTTATTTATAGAGCTCCATCCAAATGGTCTACTGCTATCCATGCAATGTTGTGCACACCATCATCATCAGCATCGTATCACCATCATGATCAACATCAATGGTTGTGTAAACACTTGCTTATGTGCAGATGAAAAGGTTGACAAAGAACCGTCGATGATGATGGTGACTGTGGGACTGAACTCCACGGGGACTGTGCCGTGTATTATGGACGTGCCGCATGCAAGTGTACTATGGGTCGTTATTATTGTTGCCAGTGTTGCCCAAACCACGTGCTGGCTGTCAATAGTGCTCTTAAATACCGTCGCTGTTGCGTATTGATGGGTGAACGAGAGTTCCACGAGAGCAAAATGTCAAAACCATTCACTTGTTCGTTCGTTGAGTACCCACCGGGTGATGATGGTGTAGTGGGGGCGTACGACGATGCGTGTGTTTGTATGTATATCTATAAGTACGGGATACAGTTAAACATGTGTCCAATCAAACCAGTAGGGAGCGAAGGGTTTGGCAGGCTTTTTGCGCAACTCCGATGATGCTTACTATTTATAGAACCAATTCGAAGGTACCATTCCAAGGGGTTTGGAAGCTTTTTATCAATATTCATGTCCAAAAAAGAGTACGGTGTACTGGATGGAAGGGGATTAGTGCTAAATGCAAATGAAAATGTCATCCATTGGATGGGATTATGTGCCGAAAAGGTGTTTAGTGTGATTTGATGAGTTTATTTATTGATCATCAGTCAAGTGTATTTAGCTTACGCTGTATGTACACAATAGTTGATTACGCTAAGTAGAAATTGTCGCTAGTTGTGTGATGTTTTATGATTTAAATTCGGAAATCTGTTTTAAAAATCCTTTTCAGATTTTTTTTTGCCTAACTACTGTTTCAATCTATTTTTTTACTTCCTCAAATCACTTAAAAATCGGAATAAAGTGCTTACAACGAATAAAAAAGAAACATGCCGAGAGAACGAAAAAACGAAACGTTATATAAAGCTGCCACAACTTGAATCGGACACGTTTCTTATAGTTTTCGTTTGGATCATGCTGTTAAGTGACAATTTTCTCTTACAACCATTCATCCCCCCTGTCGATCTCTGCGCGTGTAGCATGATTTCCACATGATGCTCACGTTTTTCCGTCGCCTTTTCGTGTGTGTTTTTTTTTTTGTAACTTAGCTTCGGGCCAGCGCGAAAAATGTGGATCGTGTCAATTTCGAACGAAAACACAGCATAGAAACATGGAAACCGGTTCAAAACTTCCTAAGCCAACCATCGACGGTGCGACAAAAGGCCACCAGCGCCGCAGATGCGCGCAGTGGAGTTCCGTGAACGGAAATGAACTTTTTCTGCGATCGATCGGTCACGAGACGAGGGGAAAAATTGAAAAGAAAGCGTAGACAACGTAACGGTGGCGGAATGTCAGCGTAGTGTGTACCTTTTTAGCTGTGCGTCAAATTCTGAGTCGTTTTTTTTGTGTTGCCGTCGGTCTGTCCACATGTTTTGTAACCAATGTTTTGTGTACGGTGGCGAGGGAACATACGGAAATGTCAAAGCACTGCACGCGGTTCCTGATGTAGACACATTTGGAGAATTTATTTCTAGACATGTTTTGGTAGTTGATGAGGGATTTTTTGTCGAACTAGTGAGATTTGTTACGGCAAGTTGTTGGCAGCATGTTTTGACTAGTTTGGCCAGTGTTTTTCTTTCATCACGTTGGCGTATTGAATCGTGAAACGATCGGTGGTTGTGGTGAAAGTTTGATATGCGCTTTTTTTTTACGTTACGTGTTTGTAAACATACAGCTTCTGTATAAATGTCAATTTTGTTGCTATCTTACTGCCTCAATCTGTAGAATTTATACGAAGCAATAAAACAAATGATAATAGTTTATTAGCTTTACACAAAACACAAAAGTACAAACAAACACGTATGCCAATTTTTCCTTCCTGCATGAAAAGTGCTTCCGGCTTGAACTCTCCATTGAACTCCCGCATGGATCCAAGTTAATAAATTTGTCACCACAATTACAGGCATTTTTCAGCTGTCAGATGTGGCCTTTACAGACCCAATGCTTACACCACAGAGCGAAAAAGTGCTTGCAAAAATCCACTGAATCCTTCCCGTTGAACAAAACGTGTCGCATCCGTAGTTGTTGGTTGGGATCTCCTGCAATATGAAACCATTCGGGTTGTGGGTTTTTTTTTGTGTCTTGTTGTTGTACTTCAGCCCCATTGCTATTCACACATACCGAAAAGCTTTTGCTACCGCTGAATAATCGAGTGCCATCATTCAATGCAGCAGTGTGGAGCTGCTGCTGCATAGCAAGTGGGCATAGGGTAAGTTCGCTCGATAGAGGGACTAGAGGACAGTGAGGCAAACGTTTGACGAATGATATGTGGAGAGGCGTAAAATGTGATGCTTTTCTCAGGAAGTCGGTACTTGTGTTTCGGTTGTGAATTGGTCGTGGTTTGGCCCTTTTCAATCGATTGGCCCTTTCCCTGGAGGATGGACGAAGGAGGAGAAGTGCGTGATAAAATAGAGAGATCGTGACAATGACAGTGACGTGTCACAAAACTCAAAAAAAAAGGCGGATGAAGTAAAATCGTTGCTTGAACATATTTAGATGTAGATGGTGTTCTAGTTTCTATAGCATTGTATTTGGTAAGAACACGTCCTTTCGACGAGACAGAATAAAAACTTCCTGTGATATTTTTAACTTGCAGAGTTATTCAAATATCCAATATTATAATGCTTATAAAACGAGCTCCTAACACCTCACTTGAAATCGCTTAGAAAATATGTGACATTTCCAATATGGATTGACTCTTCCTGTGCTCTTTATTGGCTAAGGTGTGACAGGTGGCAAGAAGAGAAGTGGCTCTGTGTTTTTCGCTTGCGTCACCATTTTGCTGATGAAAATTGCATCTCATTCCGCTCACGTACGTCACATGGCCGATAGAGTGGTATCCACTTAGCACCGTACGGGAAAGGTGTCCTCAGACACGAATGTATCGTATATTGAACCACGCTGTCTACCGATCGTCAGTATAGGTGCGAAGTGCAATTTTTTCCCCATTTTGAAACTCAGTTTTATGCTCGATTACGAATTGTGTGTGTGTGTGTTTTGTTTCGTTGGAGATCCCTTACATTACCTAGGGGACAGCAAGATTGGTGAGTCAGTCCTGATGAATTGTATGCATGCATGTAAAGAAGTGTGAGGTCCGTCAGCGTAAAAATAAGCCTCGTAAAAACGTGATAGAAACGAAAAGATACGTACAACAAACGTGCGCTCTAAAGAAACAAGGGGGCAAAGAAAATGACGAGCGAACCCCCGACATCGATTGACCATGTTTTGTGTCTACTTTTGCATTGTAACGAAACGACGCGCTCGTTGGCATATGCGCATCGTCTCTTGGCAGCGAAATCGTGCACTTCTCGCCTGGGTCTTACGAAGACGTTGCGTTAAGCTGTCGTGTTGCTGTTGCTCGTATCGTGTACCAGCTGATAACTGGTAAAGCTGCATCTGGTACGGCTGAAAGGCACATAAAAATAGAAGTCACGGCCTCGATACGACGACGTACGTCTGCTGTGCGAGGGAGCCCCTTCGACGTCGCATGGCTGTGCCTTGCATATCCGGTTGATAGTTTGACGTGGCTGAGGAAGAGCTAACATCATCTCTCTCTGCAAAAAGGAAACGCTTTCGATGTTGGTAAAACCTTCCGCACAGGCTAATAATGTACGCGGAGTGTGTTAAAGACTTGTTTGAAGGGCCGGATTCCTTGATGGTTCTGGGGCTGATTCGATCGGTTCGATTGCACCTGTCATAAGGCTTCGCGAGTTGCTCGTCTGTCAGCGAGGGTGGTAATGAATTTTTAATTCAAATATCGATTTCATGCACCTTGAGGAGGGATGAGCTGCTCGTGCAGTATTTTCGACCGCAAATGTGTGGTATGTTACGAGGCTGGTGAGTAATATAATGCCAAGTGTTGGGTGAGCCTTGCTGAATACTTACGACCTTGTGTCGCCGGTAGAATATTCTCCATTTTATTGGAAAAATTGGTCTCTGAAATATCGCTTTTTCAGAGCGAGAAGGTCTAAGGTCTAAATACTTCGAAATACGTCGAAATTCTAATAAATTAAAGATGCTTATCTCAAGGTTCCTTTGAATATAACATTCTAACAGCCATTTGTTAGTTTTAATACTGAGTTTGGCTTTAGCTTCAATAGATCCATGAATTAAAATCTCGACTAGTTGAGTCTCTGAATGTTCGCAGGAATGGAACTTTCTAGTTTTATGTAATGCCAACAAAATGGATTTCCAACTTGGAATAGAACTCACAAACATAAATGGCAGAAGAAGCCACGCAACTTGGCCCCTTGCTTCTTGATTTCATACCATCCTTCAGCTCTTGGATGCAAGAAATTATAGAGGCATATTTTATATGGTCTTATTATTTCTCAAAGACATTTCCGTATCATGTCCTCTCACTGGCGGTGGAGATAATCATACGATGCGACACCCTCCCAGTGTGCCATCAACATTTCATAGCACCAGCAAAAGAAAGCACGTTGATGAGACTCTCCTTGAGGGCATCGATGACAGGGAGTTATTTCGTCGACACTTGGGAGATGAGGATGCGCTGTTGCAATGTTCGGAATAATACTCAAGAATATCATTTTAATGGGAAACTCTTAAGAGAAGTTGTGGACATTAAATCGACGAAGCAAAAACTTGCTTTCGCTCGCTCGCTTGCTTGCTCGCTCGCTGTCTCCTGGGTTATAGTAGTAATGAAGTGCCGTGAGGGTTTAGTTGCAGTGTCACGATTTTGCTGACGGATGAGCACGCAGATTCTTTCATCATTGTGACGATGCGTTGGTAGCTGTCTTAGAAGAAATTAATGAAGTATCCCATCCGTCAACGTAGATATGGGCAGGAATGTTACTCCACCGCCGTCTGTTGCAGCGGCGTGTTGATCGTTATCGGAAGGTGTAGTTACATGATCATTATCACGCTACCACGCAATGTCCTGCTGAGCACGGACGGACAGAGCCCGCATGTTCGGTTGGAGGTTTGTTTCCTGCGCAAAGTCCCCATACACACCCATAAGTGGAAATATTTAGCTAAACTTCAACCGGTGCCCTAGGTATGCAGCATAGATTCAATTGAAACCATAACGAATCGGATCATCTCGTACCGAGGTTTGACGAGTTTGGGGTTCTACAACAAAGCTCAAAATTGTTCCAGTTCGTTTTGAGGCAATCAAAGAATTCGACTTTGGGTGTTTCTCGTCTGCGCTCGGCGAACATTGGGCAAAACGCTGACCAATCAATGCCCCCACACCCAAACCAAGTTATGTTTTCCATTCGCCAACGTCTAAGCACGGTTCAAAGTTCAATGGCCCCGACAAAATTACCCCGCAGGCATGTCGGTGGAAGGTGATGGTGGCCACAACGAAAAAAGGTAAAACGCGATCAGCTACAAATAGCACCATCCTTGCGCGTTCTTGCCTGCCGATGGTTCATTCCAGCAGTGCCAGTGTCGATATGTTCCGGTGGAATGAAGTGATCTTCGCTTTTATAGCCCCGGTTACGTTTCCGTTACGATGGAAGCGTACCTCACTCGCGGGGGTTCCTCGTTCGCGATTCTCCTGCCTTTTGATGGTAGCAAATGAGGAACTGCACACGAATCCAACGCTTTTGCAGCATTTATTCGCCAGCGTTGGAAGATCGGCTTTCCTGTGGAACACACCATCTCGATCTGTGAACGGGGAATGGAGTTGTACGGACAATCCCCGGTACGCTTCAGAAATTCAGCCCTTCGACGGGTGATGAAGAAAAAGGTTTTGGTGGTGAAGGAGAGAAAAAAAAGAACATCTCACGAAGTGGCCATCGCAGTGGTTCGCAAGGAAAGCACAAAAGAAAGCAAAAAAAAGGCTCGATTTCAATTTCCCGAGTTCGTGCGCTTAATAAGCTTCGTTTCCATGCACTAGCTGTCTCGCACCAACTAAACGGCTGGAGATGGTCCGATTCTTGTTATAAGTGACTGCTCAATACCTGTGTGTCCGTGCAACCCCTTTTCAAGCCCTTTGATGCCTCGTGACCGGTGAGATAGTCCGCATCTTCGTGTTGTACTGTCAAAGTGAACAGATCCCCGTCTCGGCTTTTCCACCTGGTCTGATCTAATAATCTTCATGTTTGCCTAAGCGGAACGCGACGTGTATTTTGTGTGCTGGAACTTTGGAACTCGCTCCAGCACTACCAGCGCTTGGGGGGTAGGTTGATTTATGCATCGCTAAGAGTGATCCATAAATCACAAACACCGGGGCAAAAATGGGCACATTTTGCTCCAGTGTTCAACCGTGTCACCACCGACGTGGTGCCTCTGGGTGCATTCTCTTCCGCTCGATGTGCTTCTTCCTTTCTGGTTGAACATAACCGGTCAGAGAAAAAAAAGAAAGTACCTTCGGGGTGGTTAAAAAAAACTTTCCAACGTAGCACAAAACTAGTCCATCGTATCGTCACCTCGCATCTAACCTTCAAACTCCCTCCCTCGAGTACCTTCTCCGGAGATCTTCATTTCTGTTTTGTTGTTGGTGTACAGTTATTCATTAAAGTTCTTTCGCCACCATTGTGATCGTGATAAATGCAAAACAAAGCCGGAGAAACCCTTGCCTTTTTTTTACGATTCTAACCCATCTCCCATTCGGTGCGACCGCGCGTCGTTTGGAAATTTCAATGGGTCGTAAAAATATGGCCAGAATTGATAAGTGAGGTGAGGTGACGGCAACATAAACGAGGTGGCGAGTGGTGTGATGTTTTTGGAGCATAGTTCGATAATTTTTGTGACTCAAAGCACTGCATACATTCCTGCGGTATTGGTTACAATTTATGATGGTATGATTTATTGACAATTGTTTCCTTCATGTTTGGATTGTTGTCTTTTAAGTGCGATCTTAGATAGAAGGAAACCTTTTATTGTTGTGTATGCATACTACTGATAACAATCCAGGTAAAAACATGAATAACGAAGAAATTAAAATCATTTATTGTCTGTGTGAACGATAGGCTTCATACAATATTTATGTGAATTAGATGTTAAAACCGCCATTTAATACAAAATTATGAGACATTTATTGATCTGTAATGAATAGGTTATGGCTTATCGTTTGTTAGTCGTTTATTTCATACGATCCTCTTCTACAAACCATCGTGTGAGGTGGTCTTGCAGTGTTATCGAAAAATCATGCTCCGTAATTGCACATTGGTAGCTACTGAATTATGATCGCCTACCCAAGCGCCCCATTGCCCTTACTACTACGTTACTGAGGTGATGTTCCATGCCTTCCTTTCTGCTGTCTTCTTATGATGTGAAACAACCTGCCCCAAGAGCGCTTCTCCCTGGTTCAGTGAAATAGAAACGACCGTTGCCGTGCAGTGTGAGGGTGGGAGTTTTCTGTTTTGCCACCCCAGTCTCATCGCCAGAGTTGCGTCGGGATTGTTAAAACATCTTTCCTTATTTCGCTCCTTCCGGCGTTGATTGTTCGGAAATCAGGTTTTCGTTTTTCGGACGGTTTGTTTCTTGTGTTTTTTTTTTTGTTGTTGGTCTGCCGTTCAAATCATTTGGAGTAAGACAGAGGGCGATGCTAGACGATAATTAGCCACCAATAAGGTGGGAGTGTGTGTAGTCAACGATTTGTGTGCCAGGAACACTCTACGTAGTACGGTTCGTCGGCTGCTAAAAAGCGTTTTTTTTTTTTGTGCATGATTGGTGTGTTGAGTGTCTGCCATATTTCCTGTTCATGGTGGACTTCGTGTAGGGAAGGTTTTTTCTAAGGGAGTTTTGTTAAAGTGTGTGTTAAACGTACTATTCGCGTGCACATTTGCGTGCGATCACGTAGCTGTAACGATTAACCATTTAGCAATGATTTAAATTCGATTTGACGTGTAATTAACGTATGGTTTTATTTTTTTAATTTCAGGTACGGAATTCTGTTTGAAATTGTCCCCAAATGAAGTATTATGTAAAAATAAGGTAAATGGTATGATTTAATTAAATTCGGGTGTTCGGAACAGATTGGGTACCACCAACTCTCAATTCGTGAGTGAATTTGTGCATATTGTCGCATAATGATCATCGATGTCAGTTCTCTCCGAACCGAGCAATTGCAAATCACGTAATCCGTTTATGAAGTTGATGTTGAGCGCTGTGTAATGAAACAATGTGGAATGGCACGAGTCTGGCCGGCGAAAATCAACGCCCAACGATAAGCAAATCAAGTGCAATCAAAGTCGATTGAAAGCCATTAACATAATCGTTGAATTGCATTTCGAGTGCGGTTATGCGCTGATTTATGTTTCCTCCTATTTCGGGTGGGTATGGAATAGTTCATACATTCTGCATTAACCTGACATTTTGATGTGCGCTTCCCGAACCGCACATCTGCTATACTTGGTAATGATAATATATCATATGAAATAAATTTAAAGAAAAACATGGCTCTACATATTTCTGAGAAGTGCATTTTAATAGACCAATGCCTCTCTAGTAGCAAGTCTATGCATGATGAGTTAGAAAGGGTGTGCAAATGACAGATTGTTGGTATAATTACATTATGGGAGCTATTTTTAGGCAACAAAGTCAAGTGCAGTGCAGGGATCTAACGAGCTATCGTTACTCCAACGTCGTCTAGACATGGAGGATGTCACCGTTCTATATTAAAACTGCTGACGAATGAACTAAAAGAGAGTGTAAAGAATCTTTATGTACATAGAATGTGCGATTGAAAAGTACTTTGAATTAGGTTGTGTGTGTGGTTGTGTTTATATAATTATGAAGTAGCGCAATATCTCATTCCACCAATTGACTCATCCAGAGAGGTATTTTAAAGTAGGAACGAATACTTGGACGATCATAAATTTATTCAAAAGTGTGGCTCTGTCCTCCACAAACTTATCATTCTGCAATGTTAAGCAACTGAAGAAAGCATACAGAAACATGCCACACTCATGGAACGAGGTGAAAAAGTGTCCGCTTATGAGAGGCGCCCGAATTTCGATTTCAACAAAACACAAGAGGACAATTTTGTAGGTAATGATTACGCATCTTAACATGGTTTGGTTCCCTGTTGCCGGCGCGAGGTCACTGAACCGTAGCTAATCGAAACCGGCGTCCGCTGCCATGTACGCGATGCCCATGGGTAGATAGAGGTGTTTATGCCAGAGATACGCCTCGTTACGCTTCGTACACCGCTATACGGACGCCCGTAGGAAGTGGCAAGTCGCGATGGTAGTCCTGAGGAACCACAACGACCCACGGCTCATACATCGGAGAAATCGCACGTGGGTGGTGAATTCAACAGTGTGGGTGTGTGTGTGTATGTATGCGTGTGTATTGCGGTTTTCGGACCAAGTTTTGTTGTGTTTTCTCACGCCACGCGAAAGTGATCCAATGACCGGATCCATACCCGGTCGGGAACTGGATTGACTGTTTTTGTTGTTGTTGTTGAGAGGCTCTCCATGTCCTTGGTAGGGAAGTAAACTGGGCGTAGTGGGACGGTATGGTTGTGCTTTCTGGATGGGTAGTTTTGCAGGTCTCGCCGGGCGATTAAAAGTAGGTCAAAACACCGGTCACTAAGCAGGGTTTTCGTGTGGAGGCTTCTCGAGCTTTGGATCGGAGCGTGAGTTCATTCATTCGCATCCGAAGACATTAAGGCGGTGGAAGAAGTTTGTTGTAGGATCGTTTTTTTTTGTGGCTGGCCCAATATAACATTAAACCTGTAATATATGGGCGTACAGATAGCTGGAAGATAAACGTGTTCTGAGGCAATCTGCTGTATGGAGCGTGAACGCATATAGGAAGTACACATCGTACTGTGGATGTGATTATGTTGATTCAGAGCTACAGTTGAATGTTTTTAATCCACTTAATGTGTATTTTTGTGCCAACAGCAACGATTGAGTTGTTATCACTATAATGAAGAAGTTGAGGCTCTGGAATTTTACTTTCCAAAAATATCTCAACTTCTTGAGTTAAGTTTAAGTGGAGACTCGTGCGGTATACTCCTTTCCATGAATTAGACATTTATATATCTCATTAAAATTAGCTTCTGGAAGGCGAAAAATAGCGTTCTGTCATGCTCTTAGTCTGTCGTCCAAACAATTCCAAACAAGCGAAACATACTGTCAAGAATATTTTGCCCAAAACTTTATTAATCTGCCTTCTGCCGTACTGCGTCACTTGTATGAGGCTTTTTTTCACCAAAAACATCCCACACGGCATCAGCTTTGTTGGTTGCGTGTGGTCTGGGAATTACTTTCAATGCCGAGCGACTATTGCTCGTGCTTGATCTTGGTACGAAAAAGCGTACGCTAAACAACGCAGTACCATTTATTTGAATGTTAATTTTGTTGCCTCACTTAGCATGATAAACCATACTGGCCGTGGCTTGTGGGAGCAGTTGCACAGACCGTACTTCTAATCGGGCTCGAAAGATGGACTCGACGTCTAACGTTGTAGATGTGTTGTTTGGGGAAGAAACTTTTACGTTCGAACTGCTTGGTTGCTTGATTCCTTGCTACTCCTGTGAGGAGCCTTCCAGGCAATTCGGACGTGGAGGTTATCTTAGACGTACTCGCAAACATACACTCTCCCTGGAGAGATCTTCCCACTTTCACAGGAAGTGGTTAGCAGCGGAAGTGTATTTTCGTGATTTTATTCGTTGCTGCTGGTGTGTCTTCATTAGCATTTCCACCAGGAATGTATGTTTGTGTTTGGAAAAACTTTTCGAAAGGAAAAAGGGAAGTCATCCCATGGGGAAGTACTCCCTCGCAATGCTGAAACTTTCAGCGTATTCCTCGGGAGCGATTATGTTGTTTTAGTGGCGCATCTTATACATTTGGGATTAAATATGTATTAGAGCGGTATTTTTTGGGAACTGTTTACGTTCTTCTGATGGCGGAGTTCCATAGTGTAATCAAAAGTGATTTTTTTTTCCTGTACACCTTTATGTACATCCTCCTATTAGATTGTGTTGTGATCAAGAAGATAAAAAAATGTAATATTCAAATGTACTTGTACAAATTGATGAGCAAAACTGTGTGCAAGAAGCTTGAATTAATGAGCTTTTAAGTGAACGATCATGACATGGGTTTTCAGACGCCGCCAAAGTGTATGATCGTTCCGCCGCGCACATGTACGTACGGTGGACATATGCATACAGACATTTCGTCTCATTGTGCTACCCTGGGAAGTCGATCGGCGCAAATTCCCAGGGCTTCGCAGGTTGAGCCCAGAGCGCCTCGAAAGATTTATGGAGCAACGGCAGGGAGCATGGTTACTCGATTTGGGTAACGCAGCTTCGAAGTGATTCAGGCGTGTCGGCGAGAATTTCTCGGCACACAACAATGAAGCAATAAAGCTATTCATGAGCTGAAATTAGCACCTTTTCGGCCGGGAAGTTGGCGTTTTGTTGTGGAAGCTTGAGAGCAACATAAATTCAGTCCACCCATCCGCCGTACGCGCATACATGATGGAGTGTGTGGAGAACCAGTGCAAAGGGATCGTAAAACAATTTTATAGATCAGAGGGCACCCTCTGGTGATTTGATGATTTAATTACAGGCACGTGTCTGGTGTGCAAATGTTTCCTTCAATCAGCTGTAATTTATTGTTTAACTTTACTGCAATTCTTATGTCATCGCGTTTCTTCGGAGCTTTTCGCGATTGTTTCAATGTTTAAACCAGGATTTTTTTTCAATTCATTTAAACAATCGATAGACAAGATGCTTCCGTACATCGTTTAATATTGTAAACAGCTGTGTTCAGAAAACAGCCAGAAGAGAAGTCAAACAACAGACAATTGAACGTCTTCAATAACAGCTCAGGGCGTTGAAGGAGTTGGTTAAGCTAAAATAGAAAAAGGCACTTTAGTTCCACAACAGCTGTATCCACTAAGAACGCAAAACAACACACAGGAATGAAGCAGCTAAGTACAGTGCTTAGAGTGAGAGTGAAGGAAAAAACTAGAAAAAAGCAACTCACGTTTCGTGTTATACACGCAGCACACAGAGAAACGCCATTCGCCATTCGTTCCCAACAGTGGATTTAGAAGAGCTTATTAATAATTTCTTCTGATGGTCGATTGAGCACTTATTCTCCACGTCAGTACGCGCTTTCAACGTTCGGTTGCGCTTGTTTGCACTTCTTCGTGCAATTGTTTTTAGCTTCGGCAAAAAGGGAAAAGGAATTGTTCCGCCACAATGCTTGTAATCATTAGTTTCTCGCTAGCTAGACGTGCGAGTCTCTCTTACTAAATCGAGGTGCGTAAAGTTGAATGATTCTATGTAGCGAAGGAAATTGTTGACGATCGTATAGAGCTTATGCGTGTCACGTGTGTCGCTGTATTTGGAAAGCTGTCTAATTGCGATAAATAAATTAACATACCGCCTATTAGCGATATAATTGAAATTGATTAAATATTCATCTGCAATTCCGGCTTGGTGCGCAGTGCTTAGCGTTAATGATGGGTTCTGAGTGGACAAAGCAACAAAAAAGTCAAGATTGGATCTAAAAGAGGAAACTTGTTATCTTGTAATGCGCTTGGAATTTAGAAACAAATAAAATAAATCGTTACTATAAAATCAGAATGCATCATAGGTTCTAATAACAAAAAACAATGTATTATATTATATTTGAATCATATTTTTCGTTACGATTGGTCATTAATAGATGAATTTTAATTTTTAAAGAGCTATTTAAGGTGAGGTATTTTTTTGTAATATTTTAAAATTAAAATTTTGAACTAGATTAATTGAAACCCTGCATGTTGTTGAAGGGATAAGTTGATATTTATTATTAATCAACCAGTAGGACCGCAAGCTGCTCTAAGCCACTCCACACTTTACAGATTTTAATTAATAGAAAACTTCTCCTAGAATGGTAACTCATTTTCTTCTTTTACGTTAGTTTTCTTCCTCTTAAAACGATAGAGGAAGTTTAATTTTTGGATTTACGACATTTTTCATTAAGAAAGATCATTTTTGAATAATACTCAGTATGGTTCTCAACAAAGATTATATTATATAACTAAAAAAAAGCTGAGACAAAATTAAGGAAAATTAAATGATTACCAAACGAAATTACGAAAATGGGGGACACAGAACGTGAATTGTTTTCTGATAGGCGGACGTAAAGCTACGATGAAAATGGATTGGTTCAATTTCCCAACTAAACGAGCCTAACGCAACTTCGGCTAAATAATTGGTATATTTATTGGTATCGCCTATAAGGGTGGGTGGTACGTTGAACTCAAGCAGCAGTTCATTTAGTCGACAATGCGTGAGTGTGTGTGTGTTTGTGTGTATGCTGGAAACCGGTTCGAACTCCTTTGCCCTTCCGAAGGTCAATGCAATGTGTATGTAAAGTCCTGGGTCGTACACCGGAAGGACATCGAAGGACATTAGCGCGCTCGAGCGTCAGATAAGAGGACGCAATCAATGAGCTATAGTCGCGCGGCAGGAAAGCCGCTTCGCATGGCCAGGGTCATCCAGTTGCGCGTGAAAGCGTGTTGGGAGTTCGGGAAGAAGAATGCTTGACTTATGTGATGGGTTCAAGTGTGTGTGTCAATTCGTTATGCCCGTGGTGCGTAACTTCGACAAAAGCGATATTCGAATACAGTTCGTTGCACAAGTTGCGATGCAATAATTTTGCATTTGCAATTTGCATCTTTGCACCCTGTTTATAGCGCACCACCAAGGCACTAGCCAGTGTGGATGTGTGCCTGGACACGTGTACAACATTGTGGCTTGCTTGATAAACAAACGACCGTATATATAGCAGCCAGGAAGTTCCGGGCGGGAGTAGTTGCTTAGACGAACCAATGTCGAACCTTCATAATACCACATGGTGTACACAGTTCGCGCCGGCATGATGCAACCGCCCGGGCGATGCCAGACGATGATACACACAAGGAAACTTCATTGAATGGCGCCAGCCGTAGCAGAAAGGGGCCACGGGAAATGGATGGCCTTCGATGGAAAGTGTTGCCCAACGGTTTTGCTGTTATGAAATGTGTTTGATTAGAACGATCTAGACACACTGGCCAAGTCACTTCCATCGATTGAATCAATGAAAGAGAATGCTTTTATGAATGGATTATCGTCTGTAAAGAAGTTGGAAAATTTTAATCTGCATGTAAATTTAAAACACCCTCATTGGGTGACGGTACACGTGTCCTGTGTTGTTGTTCACCATTATGCAATCCTTCACACATATCCTGGTTATGGAGCTGTTCATTACACAAGCATGGAAGTGTGTGCACGCGAAAGAAATTTATTGAAGAAAGAAAAAAAAATAGCAAATCAGCCTACGGGCATAAAAAGTAATCTAAATTCCACGGCATCATCCACAGCGACAGGGCAGATTCCCGGATGCTAGTTGATGCTGTTCGTTTTTTTTCTCCTTTGAATGCCGCTGTTCGTTTTGTTACAACTCCGTTTGAAGTTGTTAGCGTCACTGTTTTATGCTTTCATTTCTAGACTAAAGAGGATTTTTTGTCGCTAGAAGGTTTTGCTTTCTTTAGTTTACATTTTGACGTCTGAATAAAGGATGGTAAATGCATGTGGCATTTTGCAAATGTTTTGTTTTTGTGTTTGTCCTTTTGCTACATATTGAGTATGAATGCAAATTGGCCAGAGAAGCGATGTACGCAGAGGGCCGTGCATTTGCTGTTTGTGGATGTGGAATCTAATATTGCTTCGCTTTTTTTTTTGTTGGTCGAAACGGAAGGAAGTTGGCAAAAGCCCTATTTCAGCTGCATCGGTACGATCCTACTCGGAGGCAGACTGACGAATGACCATGTCAAGCGACTTCATTAGCATAACGCTACCGGGCGCCGTATGTTCATACAACCGATGGTTTCTTTTTCTCCCTTTCTCTCTCTCTCTCTCTCTCTCTCTCTCTCTCTCTCTCTCTCTCGACAGCCAGTGGTAGTGCAGAGTCACACTCCTGACCATCATTGGAATTAGTTTTTCGTAGTTCAAGGGCGATTCGCGAGCACTTTCTCTAACGCGTACGACGACAACAACGAATCGACCTTCGCCAAACCACCTGCTGTTATTTAATACACCAGATAGAGCAAGTTTCTGTTTTTTTTTTATTATGTGGCCACTTTTTGCATTCACCAATTCAATGAGGTTTGCAAAAGGTTTGCCCAACGTGTGTGTGTACCAGGTCAAGCGGAGTGAACCCTTGCGGGCAAATTGAAGTAAAACTTCCAAAACGAGTTTGCTGCTGTCGCTGGTGTTAGAGTTTCTTCGGCATGTAGTGGCACTTGCGTTTGTCACCTTATATGTGTATAAAAAATAAATACGCAAACATAAACATAAATTAACCCCCCACCTAACATCTAGGGAAGTCATGGTGGAGTGTGAATTTCGAAAAAAAAAGCAGAGTTGATGTGTACTTTGGCTCATTGCTTCTGAGTGCTGTTGAGTGTGTTTGGTGCGTTTAAAATGTGAGTACGAAATGAAATTGATTTGGCCACTGACGCGTTGAGAAGGCGCGTTTCGGGGTGCGAATGATCGTTCGCTTCCAGTTTCAAGTGGCAAGGTCAAGTTCCAAGTAGCTGGAGTTCTCTTGAAGCCTTGAAGGGCATATGGCGTAGCAAAAGAGACATAGAAAAGCTAACTTGGCTTGAATATTTAAAAAAAAATGTGACAATTATAATCAGAGAAATATTTTAAACGATCTACATAAAATGCGCAAAGTTCTAATGTGTCCTCAGAACATCCGACTCGTTTACAGACAGCAAGTCAAACCACCATCATAAAACCAGCATCGTACGCGCGAACCACGCCATCTACAACGTTAACCGGTCGTTTCATATTTAATTTATGCACGCATCGTACTGTTATAAATTATTTTTGACGAGCAGCCCCAGACACAGTGCCTGCGATGCTTGGAGAATCCAGTTTTTGGACAGTTGGCTAACCACAGGTCTAGTACCAAGGGGGGAGAGATCCAAGGCATCGGGGAGGTTATTTGCGCTTTTGCTTTTCTTTCGCTCTTCCAGCACGCGTACAGCGAACCGAAGCGCGTGAAGCTTATGCATCACGTGTTTGTGATTAAAATGGGTCACAATTTAGGGGTGAGTTTTGCAGGGTGGAACCAAACCGGCTACTCATTTACAATGCATTCTTCCGAGCAGTGTGCACTTTCACTTTTATCCGATTGTTCCATTCATGTGCGTCACGTTGTGATGAGGGATTTAGTGTGTCTTTTTTTATGGAGCAGTTTTGGAGTTAACGTGGGCTACTTTTTCGGGAAGCTTACATTAGCATCATAGTGGCAGTAAAAAAGGTGAGTGTCGTGTTGGTCACGTTTCTCTGCTTGTGGAGTAGCGTTTGAGGACACATACCGTGCACGCAAAAGATAATAGAAATGGAACGTTACAAAATTGCCATTTTGCTTTTCCGTATCTTGTGTTTTTCCTTCTGCTGCTATATCGTGGTTGGTTCAATTTCAAGCTGCTGCTCATCGTCGGAGGGCGCTGCTTTAGTTACATCCTGCGGTGAGTCTGCGGTTGTTCTGGAAAGCTCTTTTGCTCGGTGAAAACACATACTAACAGCAGGGCAATTTTCGAATGGATGGAGAAGAAACAGAAGAAGAATATATTTGGGGTGCTTGGAGGGACACGAGTGGTACGTGTTTTCCACATTTCGGAGAAGATGATGTCTTGTGGAAGATCGGTACCCAAACTCCCAAGGAATATTTGGTGCTGAACGACCTGCATCGTCGTTATGGTTATTTTGGAAGAATTTTCCTTGAATTTCCACGAAGTAGTTTAGTTTTTCCAGATGAGCATTTCAAAATATTATCATACTTGTGTTACCATAGTTGATAGCGTTTAAATTGTTTGTTTCATTTTTCAATGACGTACTAAAGATTACAATACATTCCTATAGCAAAAAGTGTCCTCTCATACCAACAGAATGTAAAAAAATTGCATAACTTCAGGCGTTAGTAAATACTGTCATCAGGTGAAGGAAACTTAGATTACAAAACTGGGGTAAAAATGTAGCCAAAGAGTTTGACGAAGAATTTCTGAAACGGTTGACATGCCTGTATGTCTTATCACGGAACACGGTGACACGGCTGTTGTCGAGTAAGTGAAAGCTAATTTTCTTGACGGTTCGCAGCATCTTTCGGCGTTGAGATATGCGTCGGAGAATTGGCAGCTAATTTGCAAATAGCTTTCAAACCCAATCAAGGCCCGCGGTGTTAAAAGCTATCGAGCGCTGTTAATGGATTTACCTTTAATGGATGCTTTGAAAGATTCGACAAAAGTTTTGCACTGCAGCCTGGAAATGGAGATTGTTTAACGAAACGTTAACATAATCGTTTTACATTTATTGCAATTATTCAAATAGGATAGGAATATATTATGTTTGTGACGGGTCAGTTGAAAGGAAAGTACAGTACTTAAACAACATTTGATTTTGTATATCAGAGAACTCCACTTTGTATTTTTATTTAAATTGAAGTGCTGTGAAACTTGTGGTGTTGTTTGCTTGCACATCTCTTCGTGCAATAGATTTCTAGCTTTGGAGAGCCCTAGAAATGGTGTACAGTAGCACGAAAGCTTTTACAACGTTTTCCACTCTCTTGAAGTACTTTTTTCTTCTGTCTGATGCTATGTAGATAGCCTTATTTACGATACCATTCGCCAGAAAGGATCTTGCTTTGTGGTCTCTTCCCTGGCTTCCCTTTCCCTTCGCGGTGCTATTTCTGCCGGGTATTCCATTACATTGGCTAGCACTGCACTTGTCAGTAGCACAAAAAATGGAGGAAGTGCATTGTCGCGTTTGTGGTAAAACTTAACAACGTTACTCTTCACTTTGCCCAACAAAGTATCGTCAATTGGCAAAGAGAGAGAAGTATCGTAGCAGTTTTCACAGTAGAGTTCGTGATCAGCCATCAGAAATATAAACCACTTTGCACAAGGTAGCATTATTCGGGCCATGGACCACCTTACCTACACCATCACTCCCCAACACCGATGTGTCGTTAAAATTTTTATTCGATCTTACTCGTACTCGTTTAGTTGCTGTCGGATAGGCGAATTGCTTTCTGCGAAAGGTATGGTTAGTTTATTGCAAAGTTTTGTTTTTCAACTGCTGAACATCTCTATTCCCACACACACATACACAGTGTGTACACACCGGAAAGCAGCAGTGAAAAGTGACATTCAGTGTCCGAATGTGACCGCAAAAACCGACGGTAGTAAAAACGGAAATTTACCACCATCGGCGTGGTGTGCAAAAAGGGCTATTAATTTAAAGGGGTTTTTTTACTTTTTTAACTCAAAACAAACAAGTTTTTCTAGTGGTTAACATTTGCGGTAGCTAATGGTGTTCCAGTGGTGCTGGAAAAGGTTTACATAGCTTCGCTTCAATTCTTGTCTATAATTTATAAATGTGTGTAATAAAAAGTTTTGCAATATTCAGTGGAAGGTTAACCTTTACCAGTCTCCGAAGATGACCCCAAAGGAGCAGAGACATGGACCGGTGTCTTATTCAAACAACAGACCGAAAGCTAACCCAGAGGGACGTGTTTGTTGGACGGGAAAGACCAGGAGAGTTTAATTTTAATTATACATGAACCTTATGGAAGCATTTTCCGGAAAGCGTGGAAAAAAGACGAGCTTTTTTCACCCGCAAGCCAGTGTGAAGAGTCTCGCTCACTTAAATATTTTGCTATTATGTACTGCGTGGAAACAGTGCGATTTTATGAAAATGAATTTAAGCTTAAAGGAATATTATAATTTAATAAACAAAAAAACATATGATGTTTAAAAATGTTCTGTTCAGAATTTGTATATTTTGCAAAATTTTGCTCACTATAAATTTATCGATTTTTTTATATAAAGTCGAAACGTCATCTTATAAACATGTACAATAAGATTTATAGCCTCCATCCTGTCAAGTCAGTGGAGTCGGTTTGTAATACAATTTAAATTTAATTTTCATAGTTTTTCCAGCCGGTGGAAATGGAATCATTTGAAGAAGTGCAACATTTTCACTCCAATTACATTCCGATTCACCTTCGTCGTCGCGACTGCTTCCGGGCACTGTTTCCCGACGGAAAGCACATCGAATTGTTGTGCTTTTCTTCCTTCCGGCTTGGCTGCTTGGAAGTAGCCCCGGCGTACCAACGGGATAACGGCGTCGTCTAGTGCCGTAGGGTTTGAAAAAGTGGGCACAGAAAACGGCAGACACCATGCCGGTACGGTATGGATAGCAATTTGTGCTAAATAAATTATACGCCAAACAAAGTCCTTGCCTCAGACTGCTTGGCGGCGGGTGGATTTGGAGTTTTTTTACTCTGCTGGTTACCTTCTTTTTATATGAAAGGTATGAATGGTGCTTTTTTTCTCGTAAGGATGAAGGGACACATGAAAACCCATGAAGGTGGAAAACTCCATCCAAATGGTAGCTTATTTAAGCTTTCCCACTAGCATATGGGTACAAAGGTACCAAGTCTTGATGGAAAAATGTGTCCACGAATGCTCTTTTTTGAGGTTTATTTGATAAGCTCTGGTCTAGACACAGTGTATTCGGCATTGCTTTAGCGAAACCCTAACATTGACCACCAAGGGATTTTCCAGAAGCTTCTGATCCTTTCCAACCATGGGAGCTTAGTGTGCCTCCGATGAGAAAAGAGCCTCTGATACTCTTAATTCTCGATACCCGATTTGTGCTGGACGTACATTTGATATTGCAGTTAAACTGCTCACCTTGGTTGCCGGTGTGAAATTTAATCTACATTGTTTCGATAAGGATCGTACATTTACCGGGGTGCCACTGTGTAAATCGTGCCACGGTGGTCGTTCATCGGCATCCAACACGAAAAGAGCAGAAAATAAACACACACTTCAGCCGGTGAACATCGAAATAGAATTCCAATTTTTACAAACGAAGGCAAAGGCGAATCGTACCTGTACAAAGCAGAAAGGGATTTTCTTTCACTTCTCTTCCGTCCAACTGATGCCTGATGATCTACCTTTGCGACCGGACATTGGGCGAAATAGAATTACGTGTGCAATTTTAGTTCCAAAAGCCAGAAAACGAAATGGAAGCTTTTCAACACGGTGGGCGCCCTTCCACGTGTTTGTCTCGCTCATTTTCTCGTTACCGAGAAAACGAGGAAAATTGAGTGAAACGAGATCAACATTGCCGGATATTATTGTGCGCCAGGATAGAATGGGTTCGTTTTGTTTTGTTGTTGGCATTACTCATCGGGTTCCTTTTTTCGGTACGGATTGGGCACCGGCAAAGCTCACAATCTCCGTTAGGTCTTACGTTTCTTATTTGCACTTTTATGTCTCGGTAGCGAATGATTAGCTCCTGGAAGCCAAAGGAAAGTTATTGAACGGAATTAATGGGATGCTGCGAAGCTTTGAAAGCAATATAATTTGATTAACTGGAAACGGTGGTTTTATCTTCTGTGTATCGTGTTTAAGGAGAACGCAACCCTTCTAAGAAGTGGCATTAATTATTTGTATCCTCTTTTCTTGCAGGTAATGGAAAACATTAGACGTATCTTGCATCCAGATGTAAGTAATTATTAAAGGATAATAGCCTAGATGTCTTAGAACATGTTATTTTTCGAAGATTATTCAACAACTTATGGTCTGGCCGTTTCTACGAAATTAAAAAAAATCTGCTATCTCTCACAGACCTTTTTGACAAATCGTGACCTAACCGAGGCGCTCTTATGAAGTTGTCCAATATTTCAAACACTTTTGGTCAAAGACGATGAGATTTTTCCGTGTAGGACATTTTCCTCTCATAAGAGTATTTGACTTCACAATAGGGTAATCCTATGTGGAGAAGCCTATGTGAAGAGTTCCAAGAGTTATTTGATGCTCTAACTATCTTCCAATGAATTCCAATGCGTTTGGCGAATGATACCGGATTACCCAGCTCGTAATGTCCTTTTAGGCCGTTCGCATGGATAGAGGTGGAGTTTTGGCGTTGATGCATCCGTGGGCGGTTTGAGAACATGGACGAACTTTGTAGAGGACTTATGTTTGATATATGCCGTCTAATATTCATAAAATGTCTATTGGGAAGCACAACTTACTCTGCTGAATCTCATAGTTAAGAGACTTGAAGTTCTGTCTAATAACTTCACTCGCGGATCTTCTGAAGCCTTGTACTAAATCATGTGGAAGTCTCGTGACTTCTGGCACGAAATAGGGGGTATGTATAATCTTGCCACTCTTTCTAAGATTCTCGATTAATAGTTTCAACTACATTGTAGTTATCCAATGCTCAGTTTTTGTTGTCAGCGAAAACATATTTAAATTGAGTTCTGTATAACCAGAGCGCTAATATTTACGGAGATTAGACATCAAAGAACATTGAAATACACTAACCGTGTACATATTTCGTGTCCAGAATCGATTCTGTTTATAATCGCAGCGTGTGTTTATGCTTTCCCTAATGAATGGTGATGATAATGATCGCGGTTGCAAAGCATGCTCGCGACCGCTAGTTAACTTTCAATGTTAAAAGTCATTGATTGTTATTAGGTGTGCTTCCATACTCGTGCATATTGCAATGCGTTTTTTCTCCATGAAATTGAATGAGAAAACATTTGACCGAGATGAGTATAATAGTGGGGTTTCAGAGAGAGAGAGAGAGAATCATGTGCAAGCATGAAGCGACACATTGACCCCACCACCACGGCGTGATGGTAGACTTACGCACTTACAACGATACACTTACGATCTGTTTAAGGTGAGCATGTTTCAACATTATCAATCGCACGATGCCTCTCGGTGGTGGCTCGTGCGTTGCGAGACGGCTCATTATCATTCATTACGGACATGCGAAATTATCTCGCACTCTGCCTCATGCATGCCACGTTTCGAAGTGCAGTAGCGATGCCAAAACAACCAACCAAACCCCTCCATCGTGTGTGGATACATGGCGCTTTTGAAGGGGGCGCTCGAACAAGGGAGGAAACGATGGAGCATTATTATGGCCTCAATTGTTTAATTACAATTTGGTCAGGTCGTCGTCATGTTTGCCATTGTGTGTGCCGGAGCGATGTGTAGTGTAAGATGTAGGGGTGTGGGAGGTTATTTTGCGGTTTTTGTGGAGGTAAATTTATAGGCGGTGCGGTGGCCGCCACTGCATTGGTTTGAAGTTCAGCGAGGTGTTTAAACGACGAGCGAAGCATGTGCCAACAATAATGATCCAAATAGTTATGATTAACGAAATGGATTGGTTTCTAAGTAGTGTATGTTAATTTATGTTTTGGGGTCGGTAGTTGTCGTACTAATAAATGGAAATTGAACGAACATCTCTGGATTTTTGAGTGCAGGATTGGGCAAGATTTAAGAAGCCTTCTCATCTGTTACTGTTCCGCACTCTTTTCAAGCGGAAGTCTATACGCGTTTAATCTCCGGTCTTGTTCTATGTTCCGCTTCTGTCATGCTTATTTAGGCATCACCCTCATGGAGGCTTTTATCTACTTCCTTAGCGTTACCTTTAAGCGTTGCATGGTGTGCGTGACACATAAGCCGTGTAGGGAAAATGTCAAACGTGAATGGAACGTTCCGTTTAAATCGTCATCAAGCACAGGAATCGAGCACGCTGGAGCCTAATCGTTCACATACCATCTTCACAGTCTCCTCTCAGGAAGCCGTCAGACGTGCCTGGAGAGCTTTGATGGAAAAATCGAATGCCGGGTCGGCCCGTAGAGCACTCTCGAGAACGATGGTTCGAGAACCCAATGGTAGGGGAGCTGAATTCTGCCGACATGCCAGAAATTGAAAACCACAGGTTAGAAATCGTACTGCTAGGCATGAAAGAATGATACCATGAACGGTACGATACCATACGGTCTTAAAGAGTGAGCATATTCCTCTTGTCCGGTTGGACCATACCTTTCGTACGTCCGGAGACGTCCCTTATCAATGCCAGCTTGACGTTAACTACCCACCGAGTTTGGGTTGCATCATGGTGAGCGATTGAAATTGGAATTACGGATTCGTTTATGCAAGACAATCTCTAGTTCCTCGTCTTCATGTGTGGGGTTTCGGTTTTGGTCGGCAGTCCAATCCTTGTCCCGGAAAAGCTAGAATCGTTAAACACAGGTCGAAAATGGTCTTCGTTGTGATGAGGATTTGTGGCTTTGCTTAATTGCCCTAAATACGCTGTAAACACCGGGTTTCCATGGTATGGAAATGGATGACCGTATCAGAAACATAAAATTAACGATTAAA
This sequence comes from Anopheles culicifacies, assembly GCA_000473375.1. Lineage (NCBI taxonomy): Eukaryota > Metazoa > Arthropoda > Insecta > Diptera > Culicidae > Anopheles > Anopheles culicifacies. The sequence continues at coordinate 211 of AXCM01002218.1, read as the reverse complement.
AATACCTTGGAAGATTTACCTGGGTTTAGACAAGAGTTTAAAGTCTTTCTGCAAGAGTACTGCGTAACAAGAAGCTTCTTGGCCTGAGAGCAAATCGATTTAAGAGCCATCAAATTGAAATGATGACGCAAATAAAAATGTTTATTCTTCAATTTCCTTGAGGGTATATCTGCATAAGGCCATCAAAATGCACTTAGCGTTACGGACGGAC
>AXCM01002217.1:0-33512 GCA_000473375.1 Anopheles culicifacies | reverse complement strand
AGGCTTGTTGATAAGACCCATCTGTAAACAAATACATCTGACGGTCAGTTAGGTTCGAAGATTGCAATTGCGAAGACGAGAAAGATTCTTGGGACAGTAGATTTGCAACGCCATGAAGTGCTCGTTTGGTACTCCATTTGTTTCAGTGTTGATAGTCGCCTTGCTGTGTACGATACAAATAACAGCTATTAGTCAAGATGCAGTGTCGATAGCCATTCTGCGCCAGAAATCGTATTACTTTGGTAATACCTTTAAGGTAAGTCTCTGTAAGCTGCCGCAATATTCAAACCACTCTCACTTACGATCACACGTTTGTTCTCATCTGCAGCTAAACTGGCACAAGGCGTCTTCATTCTGCAGATCGCTAGGGCTATTCCTAGTATCCATCAGAAACCAAGCCCAATTGGACGAAGTAATTGAGAACGTAAAGAACAGTGAATTTTTCCGCGTCGAGAAGACTCTGCAGCTGTGGACTTCTGGCAATGATCTTGGAGAGGAACATCAATTTATCTGGACATCGACGGGCGATCGCATAGTGTTCGATCGGTGGTCAGTTGGAGAGCCAAACCATGTAAAGTTGAACGACTGTACGATAGAGCACTGTGTAGTCTTGCAACATTATGAACCGCCATTACCTGGTGGAGCAAACTATTCGCTAGACGATCGCTTTTGCCAGAATGAATACTTTTTCATGTGTGAATCATTAGATGGTTAAACCAAAGGTAATTGGAGCGTGTAAAGACAAAATTGAAATAGTTTTAGAATTTATAAAAAGCAGTAACTCAAACGCCCACTCAACCTCTCATGAACCTCTCGTGAAAATCTTCAAATGTACGCAACAAGGAGATCTTCTTGTTATTCGGTTTAACATGCGAGTGCCGAGTTTGAAATGAACCGGTTTCCATAGCACCACAACCGTATCCACACCCGGAAAGCGTGCCCCGAACGGATTGGAGGGAAATGTAGCGGAAGCCAGCGAATAAGGGTTGAATGTGAGATAACAAAAGAAGAGGACACGCGTTCTACCGATCTCGTGTCCAAAGCATGCTGTCTTGAGAAGCAGTGTCGAATTTACGACAGGGTTGAGGTTCGAAAAAAAAAACGGATAAAGTAAATGTATGTAATATAACAATTACATGTCAGCCCTTCACTAACAATTGTTACATTATAATCGTTTGTAGTTAAAAAATGGCATAGCATTGTATGTAAATGATGTGATTTAAAATATAACAGTATAACCACACTTTTGTGCGTCACTGTCTCATTTCTGTAGCAAATCAAATGCCCATACATGTTTCGTTTTCTTAAAATAGGATGTAAAATTTGAGTGCCAAAAATCCGGTCTACGCACCACCCCAGCGGTAACTCAATTAGCATGGAGTTTGGTTTGCGCAGGCTGTACCAGTTAGTTCCAATCCGCGGCTAAGAAATGACACATCTACAGACTGTGTTCCTGTGTCTCGTGATAATGGTAGTAAAGCTTTACGCCCAGAATGGTGATACCACGTTCGGGATCTTCCGGCAGAAAGAGTACTATTTCAGCAACTCCTTCGTGGTTAGTGTGACGGAACGAGGGCGCATCGGTAGAGGAAGTTAACGAATATCCTTTCTCTCCCGGCCACAGCTCAATTGGTTCAAGGCGGTAGAGTTATGTCGAGCGCGTGGAATGTTCCTGCTATCAGTAAGGAACCCCGAGGAGCGGGAAGCTGTCATCGAGTATCTGGACAGTACGGGTTACCTCAAAACGCACACCAAGCTAATGGTCTGGATGTCCGCAAACGATCTGGGCGAGGAGGGTGAATTCCACTGGGCTTCGACCGGAGAGCGTATGAGCTATCTGAACTGGAGAGAAAATGAACCGAACAATGACATGGCCGGTGGTACAGCCGGTGAGGACTGTGCCGCCATGGAGTACTTTGAAGGGACTGGCGCAAATTATAACTTCACCTTCAACGATCGACCATGCACTGAAAATTTATTGTTCCTTTGTGAAACACTGCCGGCATGAACCTGTAAGATGTAATATCATATAAGTCAATATGTTTAACGAATGGCGTCGGGTGTTCCAAGTTCAAACCCGCCTTAGCGTAAATAAAGTTGAAAATAAAGATATGGCTTTGTTTAGAATTCTGCAGCAGAAATCTTACTACTTTTTGCATGAGTCAATGTAAGAAAACAGGCCAATAATCTCCCAACCTTAATCAATCATTATCACTTTTTGCTCATCTACAGATAAACTGGCATGAGACGATCGACTTCGAGGTCCAAACAGAAGGAATATTTGTTCCAGTGTAAATCGTTGAACGATTGGACGCTTTACATTATCCGACTCGTGCCAAATCTGTGGTGCATTGGAGTGGAGTTTTAGATATAATGCGCCTCTAGGACAATTGGAGTGGCTCGGTGGCCGAGGAGATAGCGGCGCCGGTCTTCGAACGGACAGGACCGAGATTCGAATTCCATTTGGGCCGTTCCCCCGTACGCAGGACTGACTATTCTGTTGCGGGTGTACATTCGAGTCACAGAAGCCAGAAATGTCAAGACCTCTCGAGGTTGTGTAGAACCATAGAGAAAAAAATAGGACAATTGTTACTGAAATTGAATGATAGTGCGTTCATGTGTGTCCTAAGTTTGTGTGTGACTACTAAAAAACGGAAGAAACGTGACACGTGCGAAAAAAATTAAGGAAATACTCCGACCGGAACAATTCGAAACACATGAAGATTGGTTTGCATTTGTACATTTCAGAATGATCGTAGCATTTTTTTATATTCATCGCCGATAAGGTAAGGTCAAGTCAATCTGACGCATCATATGCCGAAACGTGTGTGCGTGCGTAAAACTGGTTCTTTCGATCAAGCTCACCGTGCAGAGATGAGTCAGTTCCAAACCATACTTCAGCAATGGTGAAACTACAGACAGCGTTTCTGTTGCTTGTGCTAACGGTGCTGGAGCTTTCGGCCCAGGGTAGCGATACCACGTTTGGGATTTTTCGACAGAAAGAGTACTACTTCAGCAACTCCTTCAAGGTAAGCGTGACAGTACTAGAAGATGAAACGGATTTAACGAATATCCTTTGCTTCACGTCCACAGCTCAACTGGTTCAAGGCGGTAGAGTATTGTCGAGCGCGTGGAATGTTCCTGCTGTCAGTAAGGAACCCAGAGGAGCGGGAAGCTATCATCGAGTACCTGGAAGGCACGGGTTACCTCAAAACGCACAAAACCCTACACGCCTGGATATCCGCAAACGATCTGGGCGAGGAGGGTGAATTCCACTGGGCCTCGACCGGAGAGCGTATGAGCTACCTGAACTGGAGCGAAACAGAACCAAACGACTTCAAAATCGATGAATGTACCAGGGAGGACTGTGCCATCTTGGAGTACTGGTCGGAAGGTGGCGCAAACTATAACTATACGTTCAACGATCGATCGTGTATGCGCGAATTTCTGTTTTTCTGCGAAACACTGCCAGCCTAATTTAGTATAGCATAGTATTTGTGTGACCTCGTTAAACAAAATATACAGTACAGGACGTAAAATAAAGCAACACAATGAATCAGTGATTTTGATTGGCTTTCCAACATCTGTTCTCGATTCGATGTGTCAGGGTGAAGGTTCTTCACCGATAACCCTAGCAAAGACCTTCAATTTCTGGACCGTAATTCTGAACCCAACTAACGGAAAGTCCAGTCCCATCAAACAGGTTTGATTTGGTAGCACCACCATCTGCAATCGCTCGGACAAACATCAACAAAAAGCTGCATACACTAAGACACACAGCCAACGCCGTGTGCCGTAAAAACACCGGTTTATGCGTAAATTCCACTATCATCATTTGGTGTTGTACCAAATGGTGGGGTGATCGTCGACACGATCGTGAACAGTGCTAATTGTGCATTGGACATCAAGCGAACAACAGTGCGATGGAGACGAAACGTTTGGCTCATCTGGTTGCCGTGCTGATCAGCTTCCTGGCGGTGGGGTTTATAAGCACCCAAACGGACATCAACACGTTTGGGATCTTTCGGGAAAAGTCTTACTACTTTGGTAACACGTTTAAGGTAAGTTTCCCATAGTTTAACCTTAGTCAGTGGCTGGTTTAATCTGCTGGAGGTCATAAGCGGGAATGGACGGGTTCTCCCTGACACTAACCCGCCATCCGACTTTGGAAGTAGGTTAAGGAAATGAAGGTCAAGCGTGATGTTCTATTATCTATCTTTCCTCACACATACAGCTCAACTGGTACAAAGCGTCGGAATATTGCAGGACGCGTGGTATGTTTCTGGTGGCGATCAACAACGATGAGCAGCTGAACGGTGTAGTGGAATACATCGAAAAGAGTGGCTTCACCAAAACGCACGGCATTCTACACATGTGGACGTCCGGTAACGATCTTGGCGAGGAGGGCCAGTTCTTCTTCTCGTCCACCGGCGAACGGCTGACGTACGATCGGTGGACCAAAAACGAACCGAACAATGCGATGCACGACAACTGCACGTACGAGCATTGCGTTGTGCTGGAGTATTTCCAACCATGGTCCATCAACTACACCTTCGACGATAGGCAGTGTGGTGCGGAGAACTTCTTCATGTGCGAAACGTTGTACGATTAGGAGTGTGTGTGCTTTATTCGAACTCATCTAGCGTTTTCGTCCATTTGCGTACTTACTACAATATCAGTCTTTAACGAAAAGTAATCCTAAAAATCGGCTTAATCTCTTTCACTCCACACGATACTTCTTGGACAGCTTCTTTACCTTGTTGAGGGTAATGCTGTCCAGGATCCATACCGGTGCGACTGCAACCTGTCCCTCGATTGGTGCCGCATCGCTATCATCAGGCTCTACGACTAGAAACTTTGCCCGTGCCGCATTGCCGGTAACCTTCCCGCGGCACAACAGTATGAGCTCGCGCAACTGCTGCACCGGTATGGCACAGCGGGGCGATATCCAGAACGGTGCAAAATCAGCAAACAGCTCATTCCGGTACTGACTGCCGAATGCTTGCCGTTCGCTACGATTAAGCTGCACAGCACGGGAAAAGTCGCGTAGCTCGAACCGTTCCTCCGGCAGCCAGCGACCCGCACGGTACGACTCCACGATCCATTCGTAGCGCACGATCCAGAGTCCGCGTATAAGCGCACGGAGCAGATTTATGGTGCGGCGCGACTCGAGCGTTACCAGATGTGTGGTGTTATCGGTCACATTCGCCTCTACTATGAATCCATCGAGTGTGGCGATGGCCTGTTAGGATGGGATGGGCAAATTAGCGAAACAATTTATTTTAAGTGGCTCAAAGAAGTACAACGGAAGGATGAACAAATGTCTCAGTTTGGGCTAATAATGAAAAGGAAAAACAACTTTATTGTGATGGCTCCCAAGTGGCAACGTCATCAAGACAAGCTAAATTAGTGTAAATGCACTCAGAACAAGCAAAAATCAATACTAAAACCACGTGCTATAATATCCTACAATCAACTGTTCCCGCTTCTACTCGATCTTCTCCCCACATTCGACAGCTAGTTGTAAAAGTCCCCCTAACCTTCAACCATCATCCTCCACTCCCTCTCAAAAGCGTACGTGTGCAAATGACTCTATATTAGTGAAACCGTACCTCCTTAACGAACGTGCTCTGCTCGGTGTGCAGATTAGTGGTGGCCAAATATTGTCGCGGCATTTGAGGGGACGGTTGTTGCGAACCGGTTACATATTGTGACGCCATCGTCGGTAAGCCACGTCCGATGGGGAACAACTGTTTCCTTTGGTCTTCGTTCGCCGTGCGCTGGGTAGGATCGATCGGTGACGTGAACAGTGCCGTTGTCCGCCGTTGCTTACTCGTGGAGGTTGTTATGGGATTTTTCGTCCCAATCGTAGCTGGTGCTAACGAACGTCGTTTGGCCGTTGATTTGGTGGTTGTGGTGGTAACCGGTGATCGACGGGCGACCATCACTTCCTCCTCGGTCGTTTGGATGTTAAACAATTTTCGCTTCCGTGGTACTGCTTCAGTCGTTGCGGTTTCTGGTTGCTTGGATTTTTCACATGACTTGGACGCCTTCCGGTAGTACGTATCCAAGGAGGTTTGAGTTGCCTGTGCTGTAAGAGATTTCAATTCAGCCGCTACGCTTGTTTCAGGATTGGTCTGCTGTTCGGACCCATCATTGAATGTGTCCTCAGACTGTGGCGGCTTTGCTGATGCTTTTGCTGCTGCTGCCTGTCGATTGATCTCGGACAGCCGGTGACCCATAATGTCCATCGTGATGTCAAAAACGGTACGGCGACGATCGGGGGCACGAGTTGAACTGAAGATCAGCGAATCATTGTACTGCTCTAGAAGCGTTTTTCGACCATTTATAGCAGGCTGAACTGGATCCGAAGCTACCACCGAAGATATGGGCGTAGAACTGGAGGTAGGATTTGGTCGGTTTACGATACTGCTCCCATCGGCATGTGTCCGCCGAGATTGCAATAGTTCCGATGGTGGTGTTTCGTTCACTTCCAAAGGTTCCATCGAGACGGAGCTGCCCAGAGTGATGAGTGTCGTTCTACGTCTATCTTTAGTGGACGATCCTACAGACGATCGTACCGACTCGTTTGGTTGCAGAACCAATCCATCCATTGCACTCTCAACCGAAGGAATGAACAATGTGCGACGTCGCTTATTCGGTTCGTTCGGTTTGGGACCATTGCCCTCTTCCGACGAAATGCTGATCACCGATCCGTTACTATTTACCTTCGTCAAATCAGCTGCAATGCGATTATTGTCAGCGTCCTTTTGATTCCGGCCAATTATGCTGGACATTTCCATGTCTTTCGGCGAACAGATAGTGTCACGCACTATCATCTTGCGTATTTTCTTCGCAGATGCAGTTTTGGTTATATCCATCGATACTGCCGCTAAAGGCGGTGTATTTTCTTCATTCCCGAAGGCGATTGTCTTCCGTCGCGACCGTTTGTTCATCGTGGGAGTGGGCACTGGAGTTTGGACATGATCCTCTGTCGAATTGATCGTTTCTGGACGATTTGTTGCAATCTTCGCAGGGATTGTTTCTCCCGATCGATTGTGATCGTTCTTTTCGCATAGACTAGATTGAATTTTCTGAGAAGAATCATTTGCAGTTTCGGGAAACTCGATCGGGATCAATGTGCTGCGTCGCGTACGAATGGTCCTGGTCGTCGTTGCTACGGGTGATTTGGTAACAGTTGCACTAACGATGCTTTTACGACGATTCGCAGGCTTTTCAGGCACGGCTGAGGGTGTTTCCTCATTTGCGGCCAGTACGATTGTTTTACGGCGACTTCTGACAGAAGTTTGTTTTGGGGTTTCATCAACCACGTTCGGACTACGGTTAGCAGCAACTGTTGGTTCCTCTTCCACGTTTGCCATTTGTGGAGTAAACATAACCGTTTTGCGGCGTGATCTGGGTGTGGCAGACTTGGGGCCAGATCCAGTAAACAATGCACGCCGGGATGGTACTTCACCCATTGCTTGTGGCGTTTCATGTTCAGTAGAAGTGATGGTGGTGGTTGGTGTCGTACTATCCGTTTGATTTTCCTCTTCCCGATCCATGGGCGTCGGGGTAGATCGGAACCGTTCTAGGATGCGCATCGGTGCTGCCTGAAGAAGTTCATCGTACTCATCGATCGGTCCTTCGGCAGAGCTGTTTATTTGATTTTCTGCCTCGAAATCGTTCAGAATGCGCTCCAGTCGATCGTCGTTACGAATTCGATGAAGGACGGGTAACTTTGACGGTGGAGATATCACGGGAACCGTTGCTTTCGCCTTTGCGGCAACATTTGGACGCTTCTTTGCTGCTTCCTCGGCTCCAGGTTGCATCGATTTTTGACGCTAGAAACATAAAATACATGTTAAATCGGCAACCAATCGACAGCATTCAGATTGAAGGACCGGAACTTACTCGAATGCGTTTAAAAAGATCCGGATTCTCGTACCGTTCCAGGTTGGATATTTTGAAATCGTTTACATTCATCAGGCAATTGTGTCTTTTGCATGCCTCGATCCACAGTATCGAAACGATCGGTATGTTCATCTTTTTCGCTTTTTGATACGTTGATAGCAACCCATCCTTAAAGATAACGTGCGTCGTATCTCTGCAAGTAAAATGGGTAAGTTTTAAATAAACGTAGAGAATTTCATTTGAATTCCTGTGTGCGCACCTTAGCAATCGTTCGTTAACCTTCGCTCCCAGAGACGCAATATGTTCCTTGATCCCTTCCGAACGATTGTCCGTACCAGACCGTACCTCCACGTACACACACACGTCACGCATCACCTCCTGTATCGTGCGCTTTTCCTGCGCAAGCCGTTCCTCATCCGTGATGATGTCCTGCTCGGCATACGACACATCAAAGTTACCGTACGCGTTGCGCTTGGAAACCGAATTTAACGCACGCACCGCACGCAATCTGGCCGTTGCCGAAGGGCTGTTAAAATCACGCATCAACATTTGTCTATGGCGGTTAGGTGGAACAGCCGATTCTGCTGCTACTGGCGGCGTGGTGCATCGCATAGCATCCGGAGTTTGGTTGAGCAGATTCAGCTCGATGCCGGGTGTGCTTCTGCCAGACAGGCAGCTATCGAAGGAATCGTCTGCCGTACGCTGTGATTCGGGTGCGTCCGATGAATTCTGTTTAAACAGAGGCTCATCGCTTGGCGTCGATAGGAGACGCATCAGAAGCGCCTCATGAAGACTCTTTCGCCTACCGGGTGTGGCAGCATCGTCGTACGTGCTGGATGTTACGCTGTCTGTCCGTGGCTGCATGGCGGGCGGTGTGGCAGTCTTATGAATCTGTACCGATGCATTCACTCCGAAACCCACGGAAAGCCGTTTCTGTTTGGGTGATAAAGTGGCGTTTGTGTGACCCAACATTACACGCTGCATTTTCGATTGGGTTATTTTTGAGGACGTTGCCTTTATCACACTTGGGAGATAAACCTGTCGATTAGTTTATGACATTTTTACACACTTTATAAACTTTAAGGATTGGGATGTTTCCTTCGAATGTTTGAGGTAAGATGCTCTCGTAAAATCAGGCGTAATACAATGCGGACTGGACTGGTTGTGACGCTGAAGCGATTTTGAGCCAAACGGTTGAATCTGTCAAACGCAGCTGTCAGATGCAGCTTAAGCCCGGGTGACACACGCGCGTTTGTGTTGTGTTTAGCAGTATGCGCATGTTTCGCGATCCAGTTATTGCATTATTTGTGCATCAGGAATGCAAGTGATCTTAAAAAGCCATTACTTTCTTATTTAACATTACAATGTGCAAAAAAATACATGCAAAGTCTGCAAATTATCGTTTCTAAGCGAATATTACTAGAAACTGGTTATTTTGACCAAAGTTTTGAAAAATCCCAAGTCAACACTGAACGAGTAAATTAAGCCATCCGGCAGATGCAGTTTTCTGCTTTGAAGATTTACTTATTTCACAAAAAAAGGGATTTCTACTTGCAGTAACGCCTGCCCTATCGATTATCTTTCCCTGTTCTGTTCTGGCTGATACGACCTTGGCACGAACATGCACCGATCGGTAAAACCTCCAAGGAAGTCCTCCCCTCGTTTTAGAATCAATCAAGCCGGTGAATATTTATGAAACAACTTGCACCCAAAACTCCATATCATTATCATCACCTAACCGTCCAGGATCGACTTGCTGGCGTATGCTGCCGCCGTCAACTGTTTGGCACCCCGAGGGTGTGGCAACCATCTTCCAGTGTGTTCTCCCGGTTGCGAATGCCGCTTTCGCTTTCGACGATCTTCTCTGGTGGCATAAAACGACAGCATAAGAAGCTGCCTGCCTTTCTTCTGACACCTTGTGGGGTATAATTATGTAAACGGTGTTTTTTTGCTTGCTGCGGATTCGGATAATCGATTAAAAGCAGAAGAGGGAAAACGATCATCATTTCTAGAGCTAAGGCCGCAATAGCTGGCAGGCAGGTATTTTGGTTATCGTGAATGTCTTGAGCAGTTTGTTAACAGCTTTATGTTGAATATTTTTCGATAAAAGTCGGCTTTAGGGGATGGTTCGAAGTTCGACGTTTTACTTGTTAGATGCTGATGCCAAGAATACTTTGGGTACTTTCGGAAGAATGTTTGAGCTCAAAACGAATAGTCAAGCATATTTAACAAATTCCGAAGGTAAGTACACTTCTTCGTTATACTACAGTGGCAAATGAACTGATTCAAATGACATCCATTGGGAAAAGATGCTTCGTTAGACCGTTTATGGTACATTGAGTTGGTTGATGGATGGCGTTGGACCCTTAAACACGCCCGAACTCACTTGACTGTCGAAAGGTTAAGTTAAACAACTTCAATTCGTTTGCCTCGTAGTACTTTCAACTCGTAGTTCGTTCCCGTACTTTGATCTTTTTGCGTTAAAAAAGAGTATGATCATCTTCTGGTGGGCGCAACGAATATAATGACATCCTCAAGCCTGGAAGCGAACCAAGTGGAGAAAGGATCTCTTGCGATCGCTACTTGATTTGAATATTACTTTACAAGATTAGAATATTATGCAATATGATCACACACACAAACACCTTTCAATCTAGATTATCTGCTCCAAGCCATTAGTGATGTATTGCCAAAACTTAAACACACCCCGAACTGGGAGTCAACTCATCAACTTAGATCCGGTTACGCTGGCTGCTTCAGGTTCTTGCACACTTTAGTTTGCGCGACAGTTTGCATCTTCCTTTCACAATTGCCAGCACCCAGCCAGTGATTGAAGCCGGCCCATTCATCTTGTAGCGTGGCATGCCAAATGATTCATTCAACTTGCTCCAGCCGGGAGGGAGACCTTGCGTTATCCATTTGTTTCGCGTCGGTAACATCCCTCGGTGACCAACCTTCAGGTCTGCAACATGCAATAATTTACGATTTTTTCGTCAAACAGTTCGGGAAAGGCAAGTGACACACAGCACTGTCGCAGCCGCGACCCAGTTCCGTACGCCAACGAGCACCGCCCGTTGACTTCTCCTGGCGATTATTATCGTTATTATGCCGCTGTCCCCCCGGTGAGTGTTGTGTCATTTTTTTTATTGGGTGTGTGTATTAGGAGGGATTTCGGAGGTTTGTTCGGTGCTTATTGTTTGGGTTATGTTTTTATTTGCATAATTCGTAAATTCACAAGAAAGTTGTTAACCTACCTCGGGTATGGAGGTATTGGAACTTAGGGTAGTCGGGTGAGCTTTGCGTAGCGAAAGCATGCCAGTGCGGTTTGCTAAATGTTGCCAAATGTTTGGTGACATAATGTGCACTAGAGGGGTCAACCAGAAAACTCGTTGTCTCGTTGGACGTGGAAGGAATACTGCTATCTGTAGCGTTAACGGTGATTGATAAGACATAGCATTGTTTTTGCAATGATAATTGTAGTATTAAGCACTACTAAGCCAATTAGTAAGACAGAGGACAGAGACAGGCATTTTTCACCAGGAAAAGTATTTGTGAGATCATCTTCTAGAAGTAATGTCGCCTGGTTATGACTGGAATTACAATCCTGCCTGTTATCAATCGCATTATCTACCTTCCAACAGCCAGTTATGTGTTTTACAGTCGTAAAGACGGTAGTGTATTGGTACGGCAGCATCCCAAAAGCGGCAATACACCAACAGTTAGCGAGTAGTGATCGAAATTCATGTTCGAGTTCGGCAAACAAAAAAGAAATTACTTACCAGACGATGACGTCGAGGGGAAACGAACGAAAGGTGTGCCGCACAGGCAAACTGCGAAGAGCAAGGAGAGGGAGAATAACGCACCTCGTGTTGCACGAGGGTTTGGCTTAGTCTCCCCATACACCGACAGTCTGTTAGTGTCGAGGCGAAACTCCCTCTCTCGGCGTGCTGCTCGGCCGTATACTACCGTTGTACTGAAATAGTTCATAGTAGGGGAACACGGTACGGTTGCAGTCGACGAAAGCAACCCGAAATCGACGATCGGTGTGTGATGTGTGTGCGGACGCGCGTGCGCTCGATCGATCATCGGCCGTCTTTTCAAACACACCGCATTCCGCTGCTGTGAACGCGTGAGGTGCGTTCGGCTGTGTGTACTTCCTTGTGTCCTGTGTGCTTGTACGTTCGTGATCAACGTGCGCAACACTGCGGGCGGAATAGAGGCTCCCGTGTGTGCTTTCGGGTTTGTGTGTTTGAGGCTTCTGCTCCGCCGACCGGGAAATGGTGTCCGCTTTCTTTCGCGTTTCTTATTGCTGTGTGAAATTCTGGATTTATGCTTGTTCCGCTGTGTGTGGGTGTGTGCTGGATGAGAAGCGCTAGCTAGTGGAACGTGACGAACAAACAAAGTGCCGTTTGGTGTTATCAACCTGTTGCGAAATACAATGCAGCAAGTGTGTACATAGCGAAGTAATAGTTGCACTGCAAAGTAGTTCCCGAATATATGCGATTCTTATGCGTAATGGAATGTGTCATTTGTGAGAAACGAGTAGCTGTGAATCAAAAAGATCCCCCCAAAAGAACGTGACAGCTATATGCAAGAGAGAAAAAAAAACCTACATGACGAAGAATATCCTAACACAAGCGGCCTTTCGGGTTTTCCGCACCTACCTTCTTTTGTGCTGATATCATACTTGCGTGCGTGATGAAGTGTTCCGTGGTGCAGTTAATTTATACGAGCCGTTCTTTTTATCCGAACCTAACCGAATTTCCGTTCGCTGGCGATCAGGAGCATTAATCGTACAAGAAGTCGCTTCCGCTGGGCGGTGATCGCAAGAAAAAACAGTACAATAACAAACGGAAATCGAAACGTCATGTTTCAAAGTGATTGCAACCGGCTTAGAAGGTAAGCATGGACGGATTAATATGATTTAATTTGGCACGTAATCGTGCTCGTTAAAATGTTCCAGTTTTTGTGTGCTGTGTACTGTGAATGAAGACGTTCATATTGTGCGAGTTGCGAAAATGGTGCAGTTTGTAGTATTTTTGGACAAACCGATACGTGAGGCAAGGCAGATTCAAAACTACACAATAGAGACACCCATGTTGAAGCGCAATCGATCGGTTGCGGTGTAAAGAACGTAGCCAGTTTTTTCTTTGCACTGGCCATCATGTTGCAATGGCTCCAATTGGACTGATTCGCTTGAATGAGTTTTGCATGGATGCGCGTCTGCCGACCAGACGTGGGTGAGAAGCAAAAAAGCTTTCTTCATACTTTTCAAAAGCTGCCCAACACCTACCTGGCTGGTGGCCATTTCTGAGCTGGTATGCAGTTGCATTTGCGATTACATATTATGTGGCGCTCCTTTTTTGTTTTCGGCAGTTGTTTGGCTGTTGTGAATGATGATTGTTGGTTCACATGTGTGCTTCGTTCTTCAACACGATCGATTGGGGAGCATATGGCCACACACACGCGTACGGTACACTTTAATTGATCGGTAGACAAAATGGACACGCTCTCTGGCCATCGTGTGGTGGGTCTAGAGAAACAAAGCAAAGGAAAAGGCTGCTTCATTACCCAGGTGGTCAGGTTTTCTGTCCCCTCGCGCCTCATCTCCACCCTCACACCATTTAGACACCCCCGCATGTTGCATCTGCATGCAACAACGTGTTAGCATGCATTGCCGCACTGTGGCCACCTGTCAATTTGTGTACTTTTGGCAACCTTTTTTTTTTTGTTTTCGGTCTCGAAACCGACTGAAAGTTTTGCGCTTACACCGCCTTGAAATCGCGCACGAAAACCGAAAATTGAAAATTACCCCACTAATGGGACGGGCCGAAGATGCGTGTGTTTTGCAAACGCGCCCAAACACCAATCGATCATCCTTCGACAGTTCGTGCGACCCAAGTGCTCCCGCCTGCTTCAGCAACCTTCTGTGGGTGGTTTTTCCGTGGGTTCCGCTTAGCTAACTTCTGGTCTGAACTGGAAATGGACGGTTGCAGTAGAAAATGCACTGCCTCGTCTCGTGTAAGAATGTGCATCAGCGATTGGTGTGATGGTGTCTTCCGATCATTATTGTGTTCGAAGTGTCTCGACTACGAAGCCTAACTGTCATCGTCATCGTTGGCCATGCAGGGGTGCAGCCCGGTTGTGTGTGTTGCTTTTAATTTAAAGCATTTAAAACGTTTGCCCAACCTCTGCAAAGTCGTTGTTGAGATCGTGTGAAATCGATCATGCAGAGGGTAGCGAAGAACCGAGGTTAGAACTTTGATGGTGGAGGAAGAGCTCGTCGTAGATTGGAATGCGATTGAAAGCCGCTAGGACTGCATTCTTGCACTTGCTCCTTTGAAATACATATCGCACACACAAAAAAACGTGTTAGGTTGGGTAGAACGTCCCACTTGTCGTACGTTATAATTGTTGAACAACTTCAGGGTATGTTAATAAATGTTATTAGCTAACTCAAGGGGCTTTGACGCCATAATCGACAAGACGATTCCATTTTCAATGGAATAGATGATCCTCCTTGTTAGAAATATATGTTTTGGTAGCGATTATGAAACAGATTATGATCAGTTAAAAAGACTCCATGAATATGTTTTTCAAAGCTTTAAAGTTCAGAAGTCCTTTAGACATTTCATTATACTCATCAGACGGGAATGATATTGTTGAAATAGTTTTTGGTGCTTCTAAACTCCGCTAAAGATACTCGAACGTGGAAGTGAATAAGGAAAACTACCGTTTTGTGTTTACTGTACTATCTCTTGAGACTTGCGTCTATTCCAAGCACGATCGAAATTTTGCAAAGAAATTACTTCCCAAAGAGGGCACAAACAAAAACTGTTGCTTGTTCCGATACTCATGGTTCACAAAGTATGGAGGGCACCAATTACACGCTACCAAATTATGACCCACACTCCGACGATGTACGCGTTGCTATTTCATTGCACACCATCAAACCACTAGGAAGGAAGTCCGCACCTCAAACCATAAGCCATAAATCAACAACGGTAATAAATGTAGCTACCGAACTTGTCGCTTGCTTGAATCGCCAATAAAACACACGGCGAACAAAAGGGGAGGGCACGAAGGAATGGACATGGATAGTGGTACCCACCACCAACACCGTTCCAATTCATCGACCATCCTGCTAATCACGTTTAGTGATACCTCGCTGCCATTTTCCGTGCTGTCCCAAAATTGAGGTTATTTGTGTGGAGGCTGACCTCGTGCGAGGTCATTTGAAAAGGCATTTGAAGTGTGCTAAAATAAATAAACATAACATTATTTCGACCACCCCTCTCAACGGAAAAGCCTTCGCGAAAAGGCAGCCGGACAACACCCATTAGGCGTTCCGCAAACGGACGGAAGATGGAACCGTGCTGGAAGGCGTCAGTGGTTTTTGCTATTCTTCCTGTTGGCTACATTTAAATAATGTTCCAATGGAGCTGTGGGGTGTGATTGTTTTAGTGAATTTGATTTTCTGCTTAATTAATCATTAATTTGTATCCTCCATCGAGCGAGAATTGAATTCTTCTTATCGTGCAAGGTTTTTTTTTTTGTTTGGAGGAGTTTTGAAACCTGGGGAACGTAAAGTTCTTGGCACAACATTGTTTCTGAATAAATTCTAGATAACACAAACTGAGGACAAAATTGGAATGGGTTTCGCGAGGTAACGCCTCAGTCCGAAGGCCGTAAGGTATTCGATGCGCTTCAAAATGGACAAATTAAAATTAATTAATGAAATTAAGAACTGAAACAAAGCCTTGTGCGGTTGCCCACTTTAGTGTTAAAGTTTTTACGGCTGTTTGATTCAGTTCGCTTCGTTTTTTCTCTGGGCAATAACACATTCAACCTTCTCCCGTCTACCACGGTTCATTGGTTGGGCCATGTGCAGTGTGGTGCTAATGTCGATGATGATGATGGTGTCCATTTAGCTGCCAACGAGTTTAGCGCAACAGTTTGTGCAACAGAATCGGATATCGCTTGTTGCCGGTAGGGCAGCTCGCGGTGTGAAGCACTTTCCGAGCGGATGTACCGATCGCTTGAGCGAATGAGATTGAGTCTGCATGCGGTGCTAACGCCTTCCGGCAGTATTGATGCGTCAACATCGTCCGCAGAGATGAAGTTGCTTTTGTTTCTCGTACATCTTCACCTTGCAATGTGTGATCTAAAATTTTATTTTTTCATCATCA
Organism: Anopheles culicifacies; assembly: GCA_000473375.1. Classification (NCBI taxonomy): domain Eukaryota; kingdom Metazoa; phylum Arthropoda; class Insecta; order Diptera; family Culicidae; genus Anopheles; species Anopheles culicifacies. Next base: position 17,409 of record AXCM01002217.1, on the reverse strand, counting down.
GCCACAGAGGAAAGGGCTCCGTTCGGGGGGGAGGGGAGGAAATCAATGAAGCCGTCGGAATTAAATCACTTCCAACAAATAATAAAGACCAACCGCTTTTCATCAGTATGCCGTACGTATTACGTTGAAGGGTTTATTAGACATCAAATTAAAGGCCCCTAAAATAAATCAAACAAACACGTGATCTCAGTTTCGTTTTTCGATTGATACAGATGTTGGCGACGTTTGCTTTGACCCTACCCGTCCATGCCACACCGTCGATTACGTAAGACGAAATGCATGTACATAAGCCAACACCTCCCTTTCTCCACCAATATTTGGGGCCGTTGTTTACGGCCAGGTTTTCGGAACAATAATCTCATTAATTGGAAACCTTACCACACGGGGCTCATCGGCTGCAAAATGTCATCAAAAAATCATCAACAAAACAACCCGCCATAATTTGGATGGTTCGGTCTCTTTGATTGACCCTTCAAATTGACACAAATAATCGAACGATTCGGTGATGCAGTTATTGGGGATGGGAGTCTCCATTGTTTTTTTCTTCTATAGCTTGATGAGAAACTCGAAAGTAAGGACGTGGAGACGATTCTCTTGGAGTTGGGTCGTCGAAGAAGAAAAAAAAAATGCACAAAGTTAATATGGCGTCCTTGTCAAATGGTCCGGGACAAATGCGCAGTCGCCTCCCGGGGGTGATTATGTACACGGATAAGCTGACGCATCGGGTTGTAAAATCCCTTGAAGCTACCATTTGTTCCACGCGCCGCCATGTGCGGTGTCCAGTATGGAAGGAAAGTCCCATCGACGGGATAGGTATGAGGGTAGCCGATGATATGGCGGTAAAGTCGAACGATACGCACACGCGGACTCACGCAATCCGAACCGTTTGGACCAGTTTGACCAAGTGCTTTTTGCTGGTGGAGGACGGAAAGTGGGGAAAAATCGACTGTATGGGAATTTTACAGCCTCTTAGGGTAGTGTGTGTTGGGCAACAAGACAGGTTGCAACATAGCCGAGCAAGAGGAGGTCTATTGCTGAAGCTGCTCTCTTTTGGAAGCATATATGCTCCCGGCGCTTTTCTTTGGTAGTCGAAGTTATCGTACTTGGGTGTGACAAAATCTTCACCGTGACAGTCGAAGACAGTTGAACAGTTTGAAATCCAATTCTAGAAACCGACACAGAACGATTTTTGTTTCTATTTGGAGTGTTTATGATACACTTCTCACGTTGAAGTGGGTAGTTGAAGTTGTCGTTTTAGTGATCGCTCTAATTTGACAGGTGTCAACTGTCATCAAGGTCTAAGTGTTTCCATCAAATACTGTTTGCTTTATGTTTAAAGCAACGACTAAGAGATCTGTTTGATAACAGTAGACAAGATGATCCTCAGCTTTGGAATTGCTTCTCTGTCGATTAGACGAGTAACATAAACCGTGTTATAAACTTGTACATAATTCAACTATCCTCACATGCTTTTCATTTTTCTCTTAATGGTGACGACATTGGGTTCTCCAAGGGACAAATCGTTCTGGTACACTGGCATTGCGGTGTCACCTATCCGGCACATGTAGCATAGATGTGTCGTTTGAAGGTGTCTGCTGATGTGATTGTTACCGATCGGTGTACGTGATACACCACCCATCGGACACATTCCCGCAAGACCCGCAAGAGTTTCTTGTCACAGCAGTGTGTTTTTTTACAATTATGTTCTCCATTTCGTATGCCATCGCACGTTGAAAGGCGAGTGTTTTTGTTACCTTACTTCTTAACTGTTGCAAACACCACCGATGTCGTCGATAGGATGAACGATTTTCTCATTCGCTTAGCGATTCGCACGTCGATATCGATTTCGAGAGACGATATAAAATGATAGCCCCGGGGACGAAGGCGATGACAGCGTGCAGCAGCATGCTTGGTGCGGTGCAGGTCGGGGGTAACTGCGGGGCTGGTTGCGCCTTGCCTGGGATGTTGGAGAAGGTCATGTCTTACAAGGCGCTTAATTGTTACTCTCGTTTCAACGTGGACCGGGCTGATGGCGATGATGTTGTAAGGTCATGAGAATCACTTGCAGCATGTGGAATGGAAGGAACTTCCTCCTGAGGTTTGGGTTGGGTCTCACAGGGCAAGTCTGGGTTTGTTTTTTTGCAAGCTTAGATTGAAGCAGGGAAAGAGAACCGCATGACGACAAACTGATCGTTATAAATATGCATGATGCTGTTCCCTTGCATCGACCAGTGTTGTCTCTTGGGAGTACACTGTGGAGTTGATTTAATCAATCCACCAAAAAACATGTTCTATTTCTGTATCATTTTATCTGGAAATGCTTTAACTTTAAAACAAACGTAACAAATTGGCAATGCGTTAATATACTGATTACTGATCGTGACTGTTTTGTGAATCATCTGCGCTGTAACGTGAGCGATTTTTGTAGCAATTCTTCTCGTGGTATTTATTTCATGAAGGGTTTTCCCCTCCAAAAATATTCCTTCTCTCGCAACGAGTTCCACCCACTCGCGTATGTTTATTCTTAATGGCATTTCCTGTTTAATCTACGGTAAAGGCCCGCATAACCGAAAAGAAATATGACGTCCATGATGTCCGTACGACCGGAGGTTCAATCTCGAGCATGGTCGGACATTTGAGCTCAGCTGAAATCACAATCCTGTCCAGGCGAGATGGTTACGAAAGTGGTTTAGATTTGTAGGCTGCTACTGCCGTGCCGCTTTGTTACGATAGCAAGTCTCATAGTTTTTTTTTCTGCCATTTCGAAAGTAGTTTGTGTCGGGTTCAACAAACCTTACCCTACCGGACACCACCTGCACGACATTGGATACCTCGTTGATGAATTGGTTCGCACCTGAACGGATGGCAAAATGTGCTGTGCAAGAATGATCTTGTCTTGATTTGGTGTGGCAGCTGAGATGAATGTTGTGGATCTAAATCTTGCTTTATAAGCTTAATAAAAAACTACCCAGAAGCTCATAAAATGTTTCAAAAGAATAAAGTATTGGAAAGAACTATTAGAATGACTAACAGCTCTAGAATGTAATTACCGCATTTGCTGATGAAACTTAAATGACAAATGACATTTAACAGCACCCATCCAGTACAAGGTGCTGAAAACAGTAGAATTTTCTCTACAACTTCAAAGTCAAAGTCCAACGTGCTACTGACAGGAAAGGCTTGCGATCGTTAATCAGAGAAATGATGATGGTACTCCACCACGATGACGAAAGGTTTCATATTGTTTGATTTTTAATTTGCAAAACTAACGGTTTCTCCACCAATAAGGGACGTAGTACTATGACGTAGAACACACAGATGGCACCTGACCGCTGTCAATTAATTAATATTCCAACGTTCGCCTTCATGAGAGGCACTGTTGGAAAGGATCGCTACTAGTCAATGTGTACGCGTGTGCAATTAGCATTAGTCGCAGCAGTAGTTGACTTCGATCACTGACGATCAAAATCCCGCAGCACGCTTACCTTGAAAGAGATTCAAGTGACAAAGCAAAATTTTGCATTCTTCGTTACTCATCGTTTACATCGCGATCGTTAACATCGCGCCCGATCAGCTCATGTGTTTCTACGCTTGTTGTTTATTTTCAGCGATCGAGGATAGCGGATGCAGATCGGATATTTAGGCTTTTCATTGTCAACCCTGCCACTCTAGTAAACCGGATCCACGTTCCACGAAGGTTGGAAAGAAGAATAAAGATCGAATCGAATCACAGAAACAGGATCAGCAGAACAGAACAGTTGTGTGTAGTTACCGATCGATGGTGTGAAGAGTGTGCTTTGCGTAAAGGCCAAATACAGGTGCAAGCTGAACGTTGGTAACAAGAAAAAAAGGTGTCCGAAGCAGAAATTATGAGCTTGACTGACGACAGTGTGTTGAACTGCTTCGCGCGATCACATTCAGTGCAAAAGTGAGGTTCGTCGCTTGAGTTTGGAAGTTGAAGTCTTTTGTGTCGTATGCAACGTACTTTGTTCTGTTGCGTGCTATGGTGATCTGTTTAATCACTTCATATGTTTGGTTTTGTGTTGTACAAGTGTATTGTGATAGTGTTCTTCAAGTGTTTTTATCATAATTCTCTTTTTTCAGTTTCTTTAGTTGATTGTGTATAAGTGTGTCAATAAGTGTGGCGTAGTGTTGTATCGTAGCAGGAAGCGAAGGAAGGCATAGTTGTGGCGTGGTATTAAAAAAAAGGAAATAAGTAAATATCTAAAGTGCGTGTAGAGTAGATTATATCTTGAGATCTTTTTGTTGCGACAAAAAATCTCAAAGTTTCCCTTCTGGTTTGGAAGCGATTCGGTAGTGCTAGTGTTCCACAGTTTGATACGGTGTAAGTCTTTACAGTGTGTGAGCACGAAAAAGGTAGTAGCTAAATTTAGGAAACCGTTTTCTCGAGTGTGTCCTGTGTTTGGTGGTGTAAAAAGTAACACTCCTCGCGATCAAGATGGTGATGTCGCTGTACCGGACTATTAAGGGCCACACGGGCACGTACAAGCGGAGGAAGAACCGCGAACTGGAAAGAAGGTAAGTGAGTTCTATTTTGATACGAAATCGTTGGCTGGAAATTTATTCAATTGGTCTGTCCTCTTGATTCGTACATCCATCGGGAGATGTGCTACAGTCATGAAAGTGAAAGTTTGTGTTCCCCTTGCGAAATGTTGTGAACCTAACAGTCTTAGGTATGACGTTTCCGGTCGCTATTCATCCGATTATTGCGTTACCATGTAGCGTAGGTTATGGATGTCGGGTAGGGTGGTGCTTTGATTTGAATACAAACTGATCTTAGCTTAAGCAAACGCAGATGAGTTCGAAAAAATCATCAATTGAACATGCATTGAGCGTTGGTTGAAGTGAATGGTTGTAATTGAAAAGGGTAAAGCATAATCACGATTTTTTATTTGTGAACAGAAGGTGTTAGAGGGCGTGACTGCCGGTTGTTGGATAATCATGCGAAGGGAAAGCCACACATATCACACGCACAAGGGGTATGTGAATATTTTCGGCCCTCGACCTGACCGCAACGCGTGCGTGTATTTTAGCGGACGAATTATGATCGTTAGTGATGATGCGCAAGCACTGCCGAAGTGAAGTTCCCAAGCGAACGTGTTTCCGGTGCTCGGTTCCGAAATCCATCCAGTTTTATGCACCACACGGCTTGCCACCGTTCAGTTTTTGGGCTGTGTTTGCACGAGGCCCGTAGGAATGAAGGCATCCGTGCGCGAAGTATGGCGAACAGCTTGGCGAACGGCAAGTGAGTGTTCGCTCGCTCAAACGTTAAAGTCTACTGGGAATGGCTAATAATCAAGCGTAGTGGTAGCGTAGAGTTAAATAGTTACAAGGTACATTTATGAATGTTTCAAATGCTTTTCATAGCTTTTCACTTTGCGCTTTATTTCGGTCGAGTGGAAATGGGTGCTAGTTCACGATCGGAGCTTTGGAGGAGGGCAGAGGACGGCGCATTTGTTCGTTATGGGTTTTTGATTAACGCAAATTATTTGTATTAGTTATCCGATGCATCAAAAGCTTCTCAGTTGGAAGTGAAACAATAGTAAAACATTAAATAACACCGTGTCATTTGAGATATGATCAGTTGTTGTGATACAAATAAAATATTGTACCGTGTTGACTTTAATGTACGTGTAATAAAAGAAGGTGTTGAAAGATGTATAATTAATGCAGATTGTATCCTAAAAGTTGACGAAAGGCTGTAAAAACTGTATTGCATGTTAGTAGGTTTCAATTGAATAATTCAATCTTAAACTATTTTTTGTTTGTTTGCTTATATTCCGCCGATCTTCGACGTCAGGCCATAATTTCTGAGTGTCCCATCTCAATCATCTCGCAATAAATTATCGTGAAACGTAGCTAGATGTATTCGTTACTAATATCATCATGTCGAGGGAATGAAAATATATATCGACCACCCATGCAATACGTTAGAGGGGATGTTGGAAGTCAACTCGACAGATGTTTTCCCACTTGAAAATGGCGCAGTTCCTCAAGCGACTAAATACTTCCGAGAGAAAACAAAATCACACCGAGACAACCCAATCTGGTGTTGGGTTGCCTAATGCGCTAGAAGCGTCCATAAATAGATCGTGTGTGGTGGCCAACCTAAAGCAAGGTTATGTGTGGTCTAGGAACTGATGGGCTGACGGTACTTGAGCTTGTTGCGATCTGTCAGATCGAGAGGATACACACAGTCGTAACGAATGATGCCTCAGTTCTAGCTCCGGGTGTCCGTTTCACGGCACAGCGAGTTTGTATTTACTCCCGTGTTTATTTATTCAACTCTTCATAGTGAAAAGTGCATTAGAATTTTCCAACCAGCATCTTGGGGTTTCCAAAAGACAACCGTAGATTGAACATTCCTGCGTCCCAATTAGAACATGTAGCAGTTATTGAGCTGATGTTCTTGCACAGACAGTGTGAATGTAACAAATTCCAACCAAATACTTACATCGCTTTGTTCTGCATACAGTGCCAATGCGAGTGTATTTTACAAATTCTTACAAAACTCCTCCATTGCCACCTGAGAGACAACGATCTGTGCGACAATGTTTAGATCTCAAAGAATCAACATGCCTGCGCAACATGCTAACTATAAGCCAATGCCTACAGAAATGTGTAGATCTAGATCTTTATGGTATATCGATGAGGTAACGGAACGGCGCTCGATGTAGTTCCGACCAGTGAATGTGCTGCTCACGACTTCACATGTCGGTCAACAAACCCATTTCCCTCGGAACGGTGCATCTTGGGGAAGATGTGGGCCATCCGAATGTGTCCTTCTTCCCCTCCCAAGACGATTAGGGAATGTCAAGGGAAATATTCCAAATTTTATCGCTTCCTAAATCGAACGACATCAACGGCGTTGGCACGTTGGGCGCAGCGTGTTGCTTGCAAAACAGGAAGGAATTTAACCGAGCGGACAAATTTACGATACGGTCCCTCACATAAAGGAGCGTGTCAGTTGCTTTCGCACGGCGACATGTTGTCGGGGGATGGCAAGTATCTAAATTGCGCATGTCGTGATTTGGGAGGAGTATATGATGCAGTCATGCACCGTACTCAACAATATGATCGTGTCGTTCAAATATTACTGTGTAGCCGTTTGCTAGATGGATAAATAAAGATGATGATTTTGATGATTTTATTTCGGCTTCTCTCAGTTCAAGTGACTTCATATGAAGGGTTGATGCCATACTGACATGTTTATTTGTTCAACATACGCTGCCGTAAATATGTTTTTTAATAGTGATCTAGCTCCCAACACCCACTCAAATTCGTTCAATATGATATGCTGGTATTACTCATCAAGGCCACGATGAAAGATTTCAACGCGTCGGAAGCGACGAACGTCATCAAGTACGCTTTCGGGGTGTTGCTTTATGAAACACCTACAGCCCTAAGACAAGACAGGTGACTGTGTGTGTGTGTGTGCAATGCAGATGCGTGCGGAGGCGGCACTTGACTCAGCTAGATGCAAATGTCATAATCATCAATCGGTGTTACACGCTAGTGTCGAATGATTGCTCAACAAAATTGTTGCTTTTGATGCCGAAAGAAAAATGTCTCTATCGACTGATCGGGTGCACTGTCCTCTTTCCGTTCATTTCGTCCCCCGCCCCCCATTTTTTGTCTGTTGATTACACTTCCTTCTCGTAATGAGTGGTCAATTTAACGCTTGATTGGTGCGAAACGCTCCGTTTTCGCTGAAATTGATGACTCTCATTTCATGAGCGGCTGTTTCATGTATGCTGTGAACGAAGAAAACCCGTCACGTTTTTATACTGATCAAAACACCCAGACGTTACACCTGAGCATTTATTTGGTCGCTAATGGAGCGCTAATAGTTTCAAATAATTTGCTCAAACCCCAACCGTCTATTATGCAGACGGTGGAACTTCTGTAAGCTTCGTTTGCCGATAATACAGATCACCTCGAACGATGGCGGAAACTGTACTCGTGGCGGAACGCTGGCTGAAGTGTTTTCTCTCCAAAAGCCTCAGAAGCGCGATAAGACATAGTTGGAACTGGAGCTGAAAGTATTGCATTTAGAAAACGATTTAAATATCTCAATTCCTTGCTTCCGTTTGCATACGGCGTGCCGGCTGCGGAACGCGGAGTGAGAGTTTACGCGCCATTCGTTTGCTCTTGCTATCAAATGGAGAAACAAAAAAAAATCAGCCAACAGAAACGATGCCAAACCGGTGATTGGCGATTGTGTTGTTGTGTTGTTACTTCCACCAATACGGTTTGTTTTGTGCAGCACCATGCTTTATGGTGGATGGATTCTTTCTACGGTGCTGCTAATGCTCACTGCCTTGGAGGGAAATTTCTATCGCCTTCGTCGTGTGCTTAGTTTGTGGAACGTTTTCGGAAGCCGGCACTGCAACAGCCAGAGCTGAGGAGAGTATCTATTAACAACGATCCAATTTCGAGCCGGAACAGCTATTATCGACAGCGGAATTGCTATTGCCGGCGTGATCTTTCCTACGGTGGCTCGTGGGTTATGCATACAAGGCAAGAATTTCACGATTAGTTAGGGCGTTTTGTATGCATTTCTCCCGATCCCAAGCTAGCCATTAACGATGCCGATTGGTATCGATTCGTTTCATTGCACCATTCCATCAGTTTATGGTTGTTTTAACGATCGTTCTTCTCAAAACGATAGATAACAGACTTTCAAATGCGGCGTCATAATTGAAACAGACTAAATTGTTTAAATGGAATTTAGGTGCATTGGTTGGTTTGCAGTTGCGTGGAAGAAAACGTGTGAGGGAGTGAGAGAATAATGAGAGATCAAAACAAAACGCAGCTCAAAACAAAAACGTAAAGTTTGTCGCTTATCCTCTTTATGTATAAGTAAGTCAGTAACGGTATTAATTATGTCAAAAAACAAATACTTAATGGAATAAATATTTACGCTAACTCGATAATAAAAACATAACAGGTGCATAAAATAAGATATGTTATAAATCTTACCGACGCCATTTGATTAACGGCCAGTCAGCACGCGCCTCAAGACGAACCGTAAAGTGTTCTGATTATGCAAGAGCACACAAACAAATACACAGACTCAAATATTTATTACACGAGAAGGAAGGATAGGCTTTCAATTGGCAATTTGCGCCCAACATTCTGACTGTCGTCGTAAACAATCCATTGCGTTCGAAGTAAAACAAGCTCTCCGGCTCATGTTCAATTGCATATTGTTTATTATAGCAAAGCGTCTGCTACAACTGGGGGGGATGAGGGTGTAAAGCTTCCTTTCCCTTTAATGCGCCACATTGGCTCACCTAGATTAGCAGGCCGTTTGCATTTTAATACCAAATTGCTAGCCCCAAGACCTGTTGTATAAGACTTTCAAATGGGTATTAGCTCACTTTTACAGTGTGTATTATTGCAACCGTAAAACTTGATTGTGTCAGTTGTTGCAGCGAGCTGAGGATCAAGTAAATCGGATTAGGGTAAATTGCGCAAAGTCTATAAAGAACTCGTTCTGTGTGTAAGCTTAATACACAAATTGTTAATTGATTACAATTATTTGTTTTTTATATTTTATTTTCCACCCTTAACCTTAACGTGGTTTGATGAGCTCCATTAGCGGAATATCACCGTGTTTTGTTCTTAAAAAATGTGCTTTGGCACTCCCTCGATCGATCTTACTGGGCTCGGTATGACCTTCTCCCACTGTGACATTGTTCAGCATGAACATCAATAGCCCAATAGAAAAGAAGGTTCGTCGCTTGCCTACTCGGTGTTTTATAGTTTTTTTTGCTGTGGAATCAACTTGCTCCACACATCACTTGATCTGGTCAAAGGATAATAAATAAATTGACATACCGGAGAGGAGGAATCGATGCGACACTTGATCTGAACCTACCATGCAGGAGCTGATTTCGCATTCGCGGTGAATGGGGTAACTCACCGAGGATCATCCAACGGTAGAGGAAAGAACAACATTAGACGCTACCTACATCACTGCAACGGACATCTGGCTCATAGATCTATTGCTTCGCGCCTCGCTTACAATGTTGCAGCGAGCTTGTTGGCATCGCGGTGCAATGGTTCGTTTTTATTATTAGCATAACGTGTCGTGTCGTGATGTCTGATCGAGTGTTCTAAACGACCGTAACGGCGGCGATCACCCGCGTAATTGCTTGTGATTCAAACCGCTCTGAAAGATAATTAAGTGTAGTGCACAGGATGGTACAGAAGGAGAGAGTGTGTGCGCTCTCTGCTGCGGTCTGCCGAGTGCACGATCAAGGCCGATCGAACGGTGAAGATGATGTGAGGAATTTGTGCGAAAAGTGGCTTTTCTGAAGCAGTGGCTTTGTAGGGTGGTCTTTGGAAGTGGTCTTTCGCGGGCGGCTTTGGAGGGCGGATGAGCATTGATGAAGATTGACATGGACCTTTGAGGATGACCATTAGTTTTCATTAATAGTTTGGAGCTGGTTTGTAGGTGATCTGTATCGATAAGAAGATTATGTTGAGGTTATGTTAGCTATCAATCTCTTCATATTTTTTTTGAATAGAACGTATGATATTTTAATAGCAGCAAATAACATTGTAGTTAGAATTTGTACTTGCTTTTGGACCGCACTATTGAGAACATCTTTCAAACATGCCATCTATTCTTGACAGCCTATCTATTGAGCCAACATTCTCATAATGTGCCTCAATCTTTATATCCTGCGGGCATTGGCCACCGTCAGAATATCTTCACCGCCTTCTGGAGCGATAGAGTCGATGGACTGGATCGAAGATTTTATTCGTAAACTCCTTTTTCAACTCAAATCAACCAACAATTGAAACGTGTACCATAAAGGGTTAGTGGTCATGAATATTTAACGCGAATCAATTTCAACCAACTGAAGTTGCGTAACAAAAACCACTTGTAACGTATGGGAAGGTGTCTGTGTTAGTGTTGTTTTCATTGTTGTCTATTTCGCTACTGTAAGTTTCCATTAATAAACAGTTTGAAATTGAATATTAATTCACCGATTCGATCGGGCTCACATTATTCGGCGTAAGCTGCTAGAAAAATTGACCGTACCAGAGGAAGAAGGGCAGTAGCGTACGGTGACGAAGGGACGGTTTGTGTGTGCTTGTTGCGTGTTTTACATACCCGAAGATTTGTAATGCTAATTATGCGCAATATTTCATGCCTCGCCGTGTCCAGGCAAAAGCGGTAAAAGTGAACGGGAGGAAGTGTGTGGCGATAAAGAAGGGCTTTTCGGACGAGTCGTTACACGATACGGTACGGTAAACGAAACGACCGGCGTTATTTATTCGCGGTGTCGTCAGCCAACCAAGTGTCGGTAAGAATCTATTATAGGGCTTTCGAATTTCAAGGCCACCCTGAAGCGGACACGCACGCTTTGGAAGCCGATTTCACCCCGCTAGTGGTTGCTCCAGTTCTTGGAGGTTCTTGATGGACGCGCAGAAAAGGGCTCCGGAGATGGTACCATCTGCAAGGCACTGCTAAAGATGGATTATTGTGAGCAGAGATTTAAAGCTAAATTGCCGTGTAATAGGAGAAGCAAATTAGTGCCGGTTTGTTTGTGTACTGATTCGTTCGCGATTGTAATCTATAAAGCAGCTCTGGAACTCTCGAAAGATTCTACCGCTTCTGGATGATAGTGCGATAGCACTGTGGTTAGTGATGCTGTCAACTCTTCCCTCCCAGGCTGCGGTGAATTATGATTGACAGTAGAATCGCGCACCCGATAGATGGAGCTACTGGAGCTGTCAAACATCTGAAGAAGTATCAGTGTTGCCAATTAGTAGGCTTATGATTACTTCGCGATCGTGTTTTGTCATGTTTTGCGTGATAGACGTGCGTGAGGATCGTGGTAAAAGTTCCGACATCTTTGAATGGGTGTGCATTTAAAGATGGTGCATTTAATCGTTGAATGAAAGCAGCTGACAACGACAGACAGGTCTCGATTGAAGACGTCCCGCTGATGGACAAGCGAAGTCACGAGTCAGTAACGAACGTATTTAAAAATATCCACTCCAGCTGGGCGGGTGACAAAATCAGGCGCCCGTACTTCAAGAGCAAGTAGGAGTCGGTTGTCGGTTTCATCTGTCTCCTCGGTTCGGTTCTAATTGAAGGTGAGAGAGCTCACTATACAGCCACAGGGTCTTTGGCCCTGTAACAACATCAGGATCAGAATCAATGGCTGACATGAACATGGAAGTTGGGGGAGCACAAACGAAAACGAAAACATGGAATCTCTTCCGAGAGGTGTGCGTCCACTCCCGGGAAATTCTGAGCGTGAGATCAGTGGGAGTGGAGTGTGTGTGTTTGGTTCGACATTCGTACTTTACAACGTTGCGCTCACTGTCTTATCAGTGGCGTCGTATCTGGTAGAAATTTCACCTCCCAGAACCACTGTGGTAACTTCCCGCACAACATCGATTGTGCTGTTCTGCATCGAACGAACCTTCAATGTCCGCTTGGGGCGTGCGTTTCGGAACTAGCAGATTGCAGCTCACAGTCGGGGTGTGCTCGGCAGGTCCTAGACATCGTGGGTTGACTTATCAAAAAGGTTCTAGTTGTATTGGCTGTTAGGTTCTGTGTTTTGTTTACGTACAACTCCGGACGCTACACCTACTGCCTCGAGTGGTCCAGAAACTGATTTACAACCTTCGCATGGGCACTGCGTTTTGTCTGTTTTGATGAAAATTTAATTGGCTTTCGATTTGCTTTGGACTGCTCGGTGCCAGCTAGGTGGTTCTCTAGTTGGCAACCTCTGACGCTGGCAGGCAAATAGCAGGATAGCGATGTCATTGACCAGGTCTTAGGTCTTGGATAGATAAAACAGCTTCGCGACCAAAGTCAAAGTGTGGAGATCTGGTCAACAACTTTGAATTGATTCGAGCGCATTTGAACACGAAGACTTGCAAGAGGGCAGGCAAGAAAAACAAAAAAAAAAAGCAAGAAGAAGCAACACGATAAGCATAGGAAAAAACATGAAACACAAAGCTCGGGATGTCGGATGTCGTCTGACCACAAAATGCAACCGGTGGCGGTGGGTTCATCGGCACACAGATTTCGCACGGTTCGCAACAATCGCCAAAATGAGATGCTGCCGAGCTGAGAAAAAAAAGGAACGGTGTTGTTTTAATTAACATTTACTTTTCCTTTTGCTGCAACCGGGAGCCTTCGTTTACATCTGCTCAATTATTCGGCCAGATGATTGGAATCGTTTGATAGCTGTGACCATTGTGGCGGTTTGTGGGGTAGGTATGTTATCTAAGCAAATTATTTTCGCATTATAATGGGTGGATAGTGCGTTTTTTTGTTTGGAAAAGCTGTTTGAAAAATATAAATACAAAAGAAGCACCTCTCTTCTAGTTATGGAAAAACTGGTTTTATGACGGGCATCACTCAAGCTCGATAAGATTAGCATACTTTTAAGCATTGATTATGCGATGTTGAAACATACATCAACCCTATTTTCAAACTTACCTTACATGTTGAAGAATCCTCTATTTTAATCATGAAACTTACAGTTTTCCGTCACCGTTCGTTAATTTCTGTCACCACTCGGAAAATGTATCGTTTAAGTATCCATCTCCGTTTAGAAAATGATTATGATACGTTCGGTTTATTGCCTAATGTTTTTTTTCTACTTTTCATGGGAAGCGCGTTTGCTAGAGCATGATTTACAATCATCCACCCTGCATCGGTGCACTTTTGCATCACCGAAATATTACGAATCTCGTTATGTTGCAGTTTTGTTTTCTGTTCGCAAAGAAGGCTTTTAACTCGGGGGGCTCGTAAAAAGGGTTTCATCGAACCGAATCCGAGCCGAAAGTGGTACTCAAATTTGGGAGAAAAAGCGATGATCGTGTATCATTTTCAGATTGCTCTAATAGGTGTACCCGCTGCCCGGGGGGGTTCGTAAAGATAAAGGTAATAATTCGCTTTTCCATAATCAGTGGCGCGTTTTATAGCAATTTTGTAAAGTGAACGAGCGTGTCGTCGTAGCGAGGAAATACATCGAGCAGCGTTTCGATATCAGATCGCGATCGGGGAGTGAAAATATTGAAGCTCATTAACGCCAGCCAGTTATCATTATCAAACTCACAATCACAACATCTGACCATCGGGATTGTGTAGCGTAGCGTGATCGTGTCATCTTTACAAGCTTGGCTCCCCTCCCTTACATGGACATCGCTTTCCTTTCGATCATACATTTCCATCCGCTGAAGGGTGTTTACAGCTGGCTTTACGATCGTTAGCGACAGAGTTTTCCTTTCGAAATGATTTCCTTGTTTGAGCAAGGGGAAGGGATTTTCCACGAGCAACGATTAAAACCACATTAATCGAGGCTGTGTGCATTTGGTGTGCACTGGAAATTCCGGGGGCTACTGTACCGAACCAACGTTTGGTAAACGTTGCTTGAGTCATGCCACAGAAACCATTTTTCTTTTTTCGTTTGGTTTTAATTCGCACCCTTTCGGAAAAGCGTATCGATTGTTTTGGATCATCAATTTCAATTTTCAAACTTTTTCCGATCCGTTAATGGGCCAGTTCGGAATGAAACCGAACATGGTTGCATGCATAACAAAGTTATGTCTAGACTCCATCGATGCAGCTTACGGATTCGTGGAGGGACCATAAGTGCAGCGAAACAGATGACAGCCGCCTATCATTTCCGTGTGTCGCAGATGGTTGCTCTTTGGTGGTTTACTGAAATTACTTTCTCCGTTAATTACAGTGTCGATCGTTTGTTCCATTTTGTAGCAATGTGTTTGTTGATTTCCATGCGGAAAAATTTGGAGTTAATAGAAAAATACAGTATATTTTTAAAGTTACCTTTCACCATAATTTTACATCGTTGGTTTATGTCTCTTATGCTCGTCACGAGATGATTCAATTAGCCAGTCTGCCTTAAATTACATAGCCCAATGTTACGTAAGCGCATGCTATCATCCACCATGCGGCGTACGGTGATTTAAACGAATGCCCAAGAAACGAACTCCATTTCGCTTCATCACTAATCAATCGACACGTGCTTTTGAGTTTAATATTTTCATTTACCACGCGCATACATCACCTTCTAGGGCAGGGATGGGCACTCTCCTCAGTGACGCACTTAACTATCTGCCAATTTTCTTACCCCGTCCTTATCGCACACCAGCCATGCAGTTATTGGGTGAGGTGTTGGTCGTCGTTTAAGATAATTGAGGGTAATTTTCGATCGACCCATCTACATCGGGTGGTCGATGGTGAATGTTGCTTTGACGGGTACTGTTCCAGAAGCTGGCCACTATCCATTTGGCCACTGTTATGTGAGTGTTTGCTGTATGCTGTGTGGGGTTTCTTTGCGTTTGTAAATAGTACCTTCAGGTGATGCTTTTTACTACGAGGTAGCGAGAACGATGAAGATGTGACGGAGTAATGATGATGGTGTGGCAATAATGTTGATTTCTTTCAAAATGGCACAGTTTCTGGGTGATGTTCGGAATGAGTACTGTAAAAGAGGATTTTTACTTAGGGCTGACTTAGGGTGATTTAATCTGCCTCATCAGTTTTCCAGTTTATTAAAATATTTCCTTCCTATGTAACACAAAAACAAATGAAGTGTATGACTGCATTTATGGATATGCTTGTCAAAATTTATTTATGCAATTCGGCAAGGTCGACAACGAACTAAAGCACACAAAATGCATGCAAACATGAGCGTGCGTTTGCTCGTACTTGTTAATGTCAATATTGGTAGCGTGAAGTACAAACAAGTAAACCATCATTGCGGACATAATTCGAAGAAGGTCACAGGGGGTGATTCATATGCCAGAAGACCAACATCAACTCGACCATACGATCGATCCGTACACAATGTACATAATTTGTCCATTGTAGTTGACTATACCCGAACGATGATTGTGGTGTGATAATTATTTAAACACTCTTTTTTTGTTGTGTCGATCGCTTGCATTAGCTCACTTATACGCTGACTGGTACGTATGGGCACCCTACACTACCGAGGGTTCGTCGCTTTCAGTCTTTTTTTTTGTTCTCTCGAGATTACGTCTTCACGTGAAAGTCTTCTCGTCTTCGGAGTGGGACAAATTGTGCATGCATCGTGGGGAGGGATTGATGATCATCACTTCGATCAGGGTGGGGTATTGTTTGCAGGCGAACCTTGCCAAACTGGCCAGTGCAAATGCACCGAAACAAGGCCGACCGGGTCAGGTCACACTCTCGATCGATCGATCGGTCATCGGGTGGTGTTGTTCCGTGCGTGTGAAGTAGTTTCGGAAAATTGCGCACGTATGCCGTCAGCGAGCATGAAAGTGTAGTACGGCATTCGGGTAAGGTCAAACGCAATGCCACCGCGGACAGGTAGGACCTGTTTGTTGCCGGGAAAGATAGACAGTCGGTCGGTGTTGTAGATGAAATCATCACATTCGTGTTGCGAACGTTATTTGGGGACATTTTCGGAGGTGAGCAGGATATTATCTACCGCTCATGTTGTCTAATTTGGTGAGCCGTGGTCAAAAACGAGATTTGCATATTTAAAACTCGTATCAACAAGATGTGTCAAGGTAAGCGAACTGGCTGGAAGATTTATCTAAAGCAAACAAACAGATTATGAATATTAGATTGCAATTAATGGAGTCTTTTATGTACATTAAATGGTTACAAATGTTAAGAAACTGATGAAAACTTAATTGCATCTACAAACGAAACAAACAAAACAAAAAAACGTTACGTAATTTACATATGCATTCAAACATTTCGTTAAAAATGTCTAAAAATGAGGACAAACCGAGACGCCACCTGTATGACGCAAGAGACAATAAAAAAAAACTTCATCATAATGCTAAGCGGCACACAACATCCGCCGTCCGTGTCGATTGAATCACGTCGAGCTGAAATTCTCTCTCTCTCCGTGAAGATGGGTGTCGAACTGATGGTAATGGGCACCAAATTATGGGACCCAGCAAGAAGCAAGACCAAGTACGGATGATGAGCGTTACGTGTGTTCTTTTTTTGGGTTTTTTTTTACAATCCATACTCGTAAAATTCAATCAATATTCCAGGTCTGCGGTTTACGAACAGGATCATCGATTTGTGATTTATTTGATTGGTGAATCAGAAGTGAAAGTTTTGCGATTTTGTGGTTGGCACGACACATTTGCAAAACCACCAATCTCGATGTGGTAACTGATCATATTTTTTGTAAATTTTTCTTGTTGCTACATTAAACTATCTATAGGTGAAGATGAAGCAGTTTATTGGAACAAGCGCATAAATCAAAGCGGTTATATTTTTTTATTACAAATCGTAAAAGGGAGAGAAAAAACGGTGTGCAATCGTTTTCGCAAGGGAACAAGGGCAGGACAACAATTTGTGCAGGTGACAAGTAG